>JAGFMF010011413.1:2101717-2141678 GCA_019455555.1 Galemys pyrenaicus
TGTAAATATCCTACCAGTTCCTTGGAGCTGGAACCCAACGGTGTGCTGAGAGCTGACTCCCAAGGAAAAAGGACCCCCCAAGGCCCACGTGTCTGCTTTTATAGCCAGCCTGGCTGCTCAACTCCACCCTCAGGTCCCAGTGATCTGCTCTTCGCTAATGACCTTATGGGATTTGTAGTCCTTGGATCTTGTAGGTCTGGAATGGGGGTCGAAGTCTATAACCTATTTGTATAATCCATTCAGGAGGGTCTTTCCCCCTAATAATAGGAGGTGTTTTTGTACTCTCCTCAAATAAAGAGACTCTATTTTTCTATAATGTGAGTTCTTTTTTTTTTTTTTTTAATTTGGGTCTTTAAAAAATATGGGCTAGATGAATGACTAATTAGAGTCATAGGAAAATAGATTGCACTACTCCATGAAGCATCTCATTAAAAAAAAATATTTTTGGTAGTTCTTTATCATTTACCCCTATCTTCCTGGCTCACTTTTTAATATAACAGTAATGCTGAACTGAGAGCCATTCATTGCCTTAGGAAAAACTCATGCTTTCTAATATTGGGACAGCTATAGTCATTCGGATTTGTGAAGTATACCTGTAAAGTTAGAAAGATCCCTAAGTATATTTTATAAGCATCATTCTAAATATTGCTTACTATGCTGCTAGTTTTAGCTAGCTTTTAAATAAAATAGACTTTCATGTGATGTCATGAAAAGTATATTCTGATAGATTACATATAATTTCAAAGATTCACACTTTTAATACTATCCATTTACAAAATGGATACAAAATTGTGGAAGATTATTCTAGAAATCGGTATCATGATTTTTAAACTCTGACTTTATCAGCTGTAAGACATGTTTTACTCCCGCATTTCTTGTTACCTCCACTGGCTCTCCAAACACAATGTCACAAATGTCATTATTTCCATTTCCCACGGGAGGCATGTTAAGCCTGGAGGTTTAAAGCCCTGAAGGGCGCACACTGAACAAATCTGAGAGGGCTGAGGATGCATTTTTACTTTCCCTCCTCCTGCAAACTTCTGTGCTCAGACCAAATGTTTAGGTGAGCTTTGATTATATCTGTGTCTTTCTAGAATTAGTGATGGAATATGGACAGAAAGGGAGATGACGGAAGTTACCAGCAAGCATTTTGTTATCAATCTTACTCGTGAAAACTTGGAAGGCCCCCAAAGCCCCATATCATCCTGGAAGCTTGCTGCTTCCCAGGGCCTATTATTTAGGGATTGTGTTGCCCTGTATGAAACAATGATGTCTCCTTATCCTCTGTGTTTGTTCACCTAGTCACCACTTTTCCCTGGGAGATGGAAGGGTGTATCAAAGCAAGAGAAAGAGCCAGTGGCTATTTCTTCTCCTCTTTTGGTTTGGTATTGTTTCAGCACCTTGTATACGCCCATCTTAATTAATTATGAAATATGTGTCTGGCAAGGCAGTTCTTGGCCTTTTGCAGGAGGCTTTTTTTAATAGGGAAAAATCCTTGTGAAATTAACATGATGATTGGGAAGCAAGGCAAGCTGCAGTATGGGCACACACAGCTGTTTTCTTGTGAAAGGAAGACTTTAAATACACATCCCAAGTGCCATGAGCAACTCATTTGGGCTTTTATCATTTGTCCTGGGCCCTCTTTACAAGTTATAAGCCACTTTGTGTTTTTGCCTCACAGAACAATTGGGCCCCACCCTGGTGATTCTCCAATGAATAACTAATTGAAATGCTTACAAAGGAGGTGACAGCTTCCCTCACCAACCTCAATGTTTCTCAGAGCATCCACTGGGTAAGAAAGGGATCAGGGTGCTACTGAGGTCATACCCCAATCAATTAAGGAGGATTTTTACAGAACTCAGCTGAAAGGCACTTTGTTTTACTGATGTTTTAAATTTGCAGTGTGGGGTGGGAGAGTAAGAGGTTCAATCAGCAGTGACACACAGTTGTAGTGTTATGATGTCAGTTCCATGATTCATGGCAGAGCAAGATACCCCTGTGCTGACATGTGTTTTCACAGAAGAATATCCACATATGAGGATCTCACAGTCCCAGACAATCCAATAGTTTGATTCAGTGGATGTTTATGGCAACTTCAAAGGCAGAGCTACTTCATCTAGGAGCCAGGCCGCCTGCACTAACTATCCAAGGTGTTTCTTTAAAATACAAACTCCTTACCTATTATAAATCATGCTGCAATAAATATAGAGGTACAAAGATTTTTTTGAAATAGTGTTTTTGTGTCCGTTGGGTAAATTCCTAGTTGTGGAATTGCTGGGTCATGTGGTAGCTCCATTTTTAATAGTCTGAACTTTACATAGTGGTTGGACCAGTTTGTATTCTCACCAGCAGTGTAGGAGAGCTCTTTTTTCACCACATCCTCACCAACATTTGTTGTTGCTAGTTTTTTTGTTTTTAAATATGTGCCATTCTTACTAGTGTAAGGTGATAGCTCATTGTGGTTTTGATTTGCATTTCCCTGATTTTGAGGGATGTTGAACATTTTCCATCCCCCAAATGACCAAAAATAGATGACTGGATCAAGGAGATGTAGTATATATACACAATGGAATACTACTCAGCAATTGAAAAAGATAAACTCATGCCTCTTGCAGCAACATGGATGGAGCTAGAAGGGATTATGCTCAATGAAATAAGCCAGTAGGAAAAAGAAAAACATCAGATGGTTTCACTTATAGGAGGAATATAAGGGAACCAAATAAGGCATCAGGAAAAAAATAATAACAATAAAAAAATAACAAAACTAAACAGACAACTATAAATCAGAGACATTCTGCAGAGGAGGGGGTGGAAGAGGGGATCAGATGAGGGAGGGAAGAGCACAAGGGACTATAGTGATGGTATGGGTGAACTAGTGGTGGGAATTCTGTGGGGACTACACCTGACGAAGAAGGCAAACACTGTAAAAAAAAAAATCAATAATGTAAAATATATATTAATAAATAAATTATATAATTAAAAAAAAGATACAAACTCCTAACACCTACTCCAGAACTCCTGAAACAGAATCTCTGAGGGTTGAGGCTGGACTTCTGTCCCACGTGCAGGCTCCTTTCTGGGTGATTCTTAAGCACACCAAGGTTTAAAATCACCAGAGATGTTCGTGATGCATCTAAGTGTCTGCAATAGCAACTGACACAGCTCGATAAATACCTATTGCATGCATGCAGGCCCTGTTTGTGGAGGCTTCAATAATGAATGTCTTCTAGTTCATTTAATCCAAAGTGCTGTCATAAAACAAGTATAATGTCATGTCCCGGGAGGCAGCTTCCTAGCTAAGCAAAGAAAGCAGACGAAATTTCCTTATCTCTGCCCAACAGTCTCAGCAAATTGTCCTCACCTTAACAGTTTCTCTCTGCTGGTACTTAATTGCAAAAACTGTGACACAGATTTACAGCCTTAAAAAGAGGGGTTAATATCACCAGTTAAGGTATAAGTAGGACACAGGTCCAGATGTGAGAAAAGTACCTGTTCATGACTGAAGCATGGCAGACTTCTGTAAGCCATAGTTTTAACTGTAGACAGACTAGCCAAGGGATCAAGTTTCCTTCCCAATCATTCAGACCACAGGAAAGAGCAGTACAATCTTGCTTTTTACATACACTGTGGTAAGACCCTATTTAATGATCGTAGGGTGAGTGATGGTTAGGCTTTTGCACTGCTGAACTCTGTGGCTATCAACTGTGGCCTTGATTGCAGGAGGCACTTTGGAGCATGGAATCAGGGTGTGCATGCCTGATGGTGGACACCTGGAGGATGGTGTGGGCGTGCGTAAGTGGGCACACCTGAGCAAAGAGCCTGAGGCTGTAAGGACAGCAGAGAATGGTGCGGCAGAGTGGTCAACAGTGGTAGAATGGCTATGAGAGGAAGAGATCACGAAAAGAATGCCAGAGAGAGCCCAAAGAATAAAGATTCACCCAGGGCTGGAGCACTGCCAGACTCCTGGCACCCTGGTCCCCTGCCTACCCTGGACCTGGTGGCCTCACTACAAATGGTGTAGAAAGAGCATTAAAACCCTGAAAAAGCCACTGAGGGCTCCGGGACTCACCTTTACCTGTCTGCACAGATCCATAGAGAACCTGCCTCACGCCTTGCTTCCACTGTGACGATTTATTAAGAACCCACTGCATTCTTAACAGATGAATGGATAAAGAATGGTACACTTATACGATGGACTATTACTCAGCAGTGAGAAGGAAAAACTGCTGATATATGCAACATGAATATTAAATGGTGTCTATATCAAAAGATTATAAACTCTTGAGGTCCTTTTTATATGATACTCAGAAAAAGGCAAAAAAAAAAAAAACTATAGGAAGAGGAAATCACTTGCCTGATTAGGGTTAGGAATTGGGGACAAGTTTAACTACAAAAGGGTAGCATGAAGGAATTTTGGGGAACAAAGGAATGATTTGTATTCTGAATGCATTCATAGTTATGAATCAATGCATGTGTTAAAACTCATAGGACTGGGCCTCCCTGGTGGCACAGCGGGTTGAGTGCCGCACTGTGAAGCATCCGTGGCACAGCAGCAGAGTACAGTCCCCGGCCTGGGAGGGGACCCACATGGCACAGCAGGCCTCTCCTGCCTCGCCCGCTGCTCCCCTCAGCAGTGTGTTTCAGTCAGTCTGCCTGTTCTGTTCCCTACTCTGTCTCTGGTGAATCCGCTCACCTCCTGAGACTCTGGCCAGTACCCCAGCTCTTGTATGCATACATAAATCTTAAAATAAATAAATAAATTCATAGAACTATATACCCCCACCAAGTGAAAATGAATTTTTTGCTTATAGATTACATTTTAAAAGAACCCTCTGCACATACAACAGAAACTCACTGGGGCTCTGAGGGCCTGCTTCTCTTGACCAGTTTATTAGATGTGGGAACGGCACCAAGAGGTTTGGAGTATGTATGAATGAGGGAATGCTGGGATGCCATGTGGTTTGTGCTAAATACATCATACCCCGAGCTCAAACTTAGCAAGTTAAAAAAGAGAAACCCTTTTGTAGAAAACTCCTTTATTATAGTGCAAATAACTTTCAGCAGTGACATAATGTAAGAACACATTTATTAACATTTACACCACACAGTAAATAAGGTGTCTCCTTGAAAATATGTCATCACAGAAACCTTATTTCTACATTAATGCCAGAAAATGCCAAGACTGTTTCTCTCAAGGCAACAGAGTTCCCTCCCTCTTTTAGAATATCTTCTTAAATATAAATGAAGGAATTTGCCACTTCAATAATTCACCATCAACTCTAAAAGTGATCTCTTCAGGAGTTTTGAACTGAGATTAGCAAGATTTGAAACAGGGTTTCAAATTTAAAAAAATAATAATTTTAAGACAATTCTGGGACAGCCCAGAAAGTGGAAGTCACTTTTGCTAATGTCAAAGAGATTCATACATTCACTCTAATTTTGCTGCCCAAACGGGCAGATTGTCTAAAGCCTACCTTTTATTTCCCCAGAGCCTGACTGTTATTTATATCTCTTGGTTTTGGTCATATTGCAAAATTAGGGCTCTGGTCAGAGATAATCCCTTACATACCTAAATGCTTTCCTGTGAAGCTTTAAATTGCACTTTGCGTCCTGAATTTCCACCTGGCAAGTTCACATGCCAAGAGAGGATGTGAACTGTTTCCAGTTTCCAGCTAGTGATTAGTACATCCAGATTAGTCCCCTGCTAATTTAGCTACACCTGGATCCAACCATTACATAATTTTAACTGAATTCCATTAGGCTTACCCAAGAGGTTCCTGCTGACCTTATGAGAAACAAAGGGTTAACGGTGTATCTTTACTCTAAGACACCTAAGGCTTGGCTGCTAACCATTTAGCTGATAGGTAGAGAGAATTGTGTCAGTTCCAATCAGTCACACTCAACTCCTCTAGTTTCTGCTGAATTATGCAGTGAGTGTGAATGTACTGAGTGCCAGTCAAAGGAGACCTCCTGTTGGGGGTCTTCCACCCTAGGTAGAATCGAACCCTCTACAAATATATTTCCTGGTTTTCTCTAAGTCTCCATACAAACAGTCCTCAGAATCTACTGACTTTTTAAACCGTGAGAAGTTAATCACAGGCTAGAGCCACAGAACAGCCCTTCTGGCTGAATAGGGTTGATGAAGTCAGCTGGTCCATAAAGCTTTTCAATGCTCAGCTAGTCTTGTTTGATAAATTCACAAATTTAGGTTACTTTTTCTTAGACTTTGGTACTGAAACACTGTCTACATTCTTGACACATGAAAATGACGTGGCCTTTTCAGTGTCTCTGCATGTTGTGTAAAAAAACTTCAAAAGCAAAGCAGGACAAGGACGTGTCATAACAAGACACAGTATGCTATACAAACAAAACCTAAATTATGTATAAATACACCCCCACCCAGCAACCCCTTCCCTCCGACTACCTGACTGAAGCAATGTCAATGGGCCTCCTCTCTATGGCTAGTTTGTGGCATCTAGTACAGAGCAGTCCCACCACCCCTCTCCTTGTGGTGACATTTAGGACTGCAGGCTTCTTCTGGACTTGCTCTGCTGTCAGATCAGTTCCACAAGTGGAGGGAACTCCTTCAACTTAACCGGAAGCATGCACGCTATCGGCTACATTCAAAGACAGGGAGTCCTGGGAGTTAACCTTTCAGATAAACCGACTGGATCATTACCTAATCTGGATCTTGTCTTAACCGAATATCTCAGTAGAGTCACCTCAGCAGGAAGCATACTGTGTCCTGAGGGTCCAAAGGCATCGCTAAGGGATGGATATTGGTGAAGGTCATGTAATAAAAGTTATACAATGAGCTAACAACTTAAGTTGATATAAATTATTTCCAAGTAAGTTATTTGGGGTCATTTGCTTCTCCTTTACATATCATTTTCATACTACTTTTAAGTTTACATAATACTTAAAAATTTGTCTATGCAATCACCTCGTATGTTTTGAATTAGTTTAATACCAACTTAATGAACTATCATGTAAATCTATGGGAAGATAGTTAACTAGTCTTAAAGAAGCCAATACTGTGCAAATTCACAGTAAACAGAAAAAGCAATGTAAACATACTTTACATAATCTTCAATAACATGAAAAGCAGTTTTATGGAAATGTTGCAAAGTTTACCCAAAAGCACTTACAGCAATTTATATCAAGAGATCCCAAGATCAAGAGTGTGGAGGATACGACTCAATTCCTTAAGGTAGAAGTTCACCTGTTTTATGATCGTAATACATAAATTTCCCCCTAGGACCAAGTATATTTGTACATTCAGAAGTTCCTAACTTGCTGTTCTTGAAACAATGATCATCCTCTAATACATACAGAGTATAAATAAATAACTACGAGAGCTTTAAAAATCTGAATTAACATTATGCTGTGCAAAAAAAAAAAAAACAAAACAAAACTAAACACAAAACCAATGAAACCTTGAACAACCTACATTCTATATAAATACCCTGACTAAAATGTTGGTTGTGCTACACAATTCCACTTCAGTGCAGAAATGAACTGATTTCGGTGTACCGTTTTTGTTTGAAGTCTTTAACACTTTTGTTTCTAAACATCACCTTGCTCTGAAAGGATGAATAACTTGCTATCAAATCACAAATCATCACCAATCCATTTCAGCTTAGTCTGAAAAATATCCAGCGTAAATGTATTTGCTCTGGGAATAATGGCTTGGTGTCTTTGTTCCAACTTTTCTTCCTAAGCGCAAACCACTGTTGAAGTTGTCATTTTGGGTTTAAACTGCACAGAAAGACAGTGAAGCTTGCTTTTGTTTTTGTTTTCTTTTTTAAGTCTCCAGATCTTGCTAGGATATCTCTCCCAGATTGATAGTCAGATAATTGTGGCACCTGATCCTATTTGAAATAGAGGTGATGATTTAAACAACATCAGCCAAGCTTAGTGATCTGGAGGTCCCCGTTTATCTTTATGGTATCGATAGCAGATAATGTTTGAATGCGGTGGTAAAAATCAAAAAGTTGGTGTCCATCCACAAATACTCTGAAACGTGGGTGTTCACAAAGAATTTCCACCTGGAAGAAACAAAATGATCATCTCAGTTCACAAATTCAATGAATCCTGCTGGGAAAACAGACAATATAGGTCACCCTTGAACAACCATGGCATTAGGGGTATGGAACCCTGGTGCAGTCAAAATTTGCAAATAACTAATAGTCAGTCCTTGGTATTGCAGATTCCACACCCACAAGCTCAGTCAATCCTAACAGAGCTTGGTGGAATCTGTGAATGCAGAACTGTGGATAGAATTTTTTTTTTTAAGACTTTATTTTTGCATAGAAGAACTAGGGTGTAGGTCCAAGGTGCGGGGGGTGAGTGGATTCACCAGAGACAGAATAGGGATCAGAACTGACTGAAATACATGGCTAAGGGGAGCAGCGGGCGAAGCAGGAAAGGTCTGCTGTGCCATGTGGGTTAGTCCCCTGGCCGGGCATCAAACTCAGACCATCACGATGGTAGCACTGAGCCTTAACTCCTAGGCCACCAGGGAGGGCCCCTGGGTAGAATATTTAGAAAGGAAGGCAACATCTGCAGTGGTCCTCAAACATTAGAGTGCACTGGAATCACAGAGAAGGCTGTTAGAACATGGATTGCAGGGTTCCATCCCCCTAAATTTAGTAGGCCTATGGTAAGGCCTAACGACATGCATTTCCACCGAGTTCCAAGTGATGCTGATATTGCTAGAACAAGGAAAACACTTTGTGAACTATTACTCTGGCCTATTCAATAGTATTAAAGAGTTAATATTGCTTATGCTTTAACAGTCCTTCCTTTTCCTAAACTCCAGGAAGTGGGGTGAAGTAGCAAAGATTTATTGATATGACACTTAATGCTTCCACTGTTGTCGCCTGCAATGCTACTCCAACTTCAGAGGAGCCCCTCACAAGGCAAAACTGGTACCCATTAGTAGCATATAATAATAGTCTAGACACTCAACATGGTAAACACTAAAGCAAAGAGAAGGTTACACAATAATTACTGTTGGACCAAGGATGTGTAATTAACAAAGCTTTGTTAAGCCGAACAGAAATACTGATTCCATATGGTAAAAGCTCTTTCTTCCTCTTTTCCTTAATTTAAGTAATTCACCATAGAGTTTAATCATCAGTTCTACTATGCTATGCATTAATAAAAGCATTGGTATTCATCATGCAAGAAGAGACTCTACCATGTGATATTAGTCATATTTAATTCATATTATTACTAAAATTATAGCACCAAGAAGGGCCGATTTCACTTCAGTCTTGTTGGGGAGCATTATACTTCTCTTGGCAGTCAAAAGCTCTGGTTATTCACACTCGTGAGTTATGCATTAAGATTCATCATTAAGAAACTGCTACAGTCAAGAGGAGCCTAAGGGGCATTACAACACTAGAGCAGGGAAAAAGGCAGGGATAATGGTGACGGGGTGCCCTCCATACACTACGATTAGCAGGCCAACAATCTTAATTCTATCACTGATGCGAAAATCATCGGTTCTCATTATTCTTCGACCGTAAGATGGGAAAAGGATTATATCTTCATAAGCCTCTTCTAAATTTCTAGATGAAGAACAATAGGTTAAGGGTTGTGCTACTTTTTAAGGTGAACAGTTTACATGGAACTTTTAACTGACTTGTTAATTGTGATGTATGTTAATAAGGTATCATGCAGACAACTTCATCCCTAGGCCTGACATTTTAATAAATCCTTTCCTAATACATTCCTGATGTGCATCTTACTTGGCATTGTCCCTTAAAGGGGAAGGTGTTGCTAATGTTGATTGAATAAGAAATTTGGGCTGTGCTTCCTGTCTCCTAGATTGCAGGGAGCAAATCAGGCTCAAGAGAAGGAATCTGTCAGCCACATAGCCTGTGACAATGAAATAGACTGAGGATACATACCCTGGGCGGAGGGAAAAAGAACATCGCCAGGCCTCATAACCAAAGGGTAACAAGAGAAAATGAAATGATGAGACCATATTCTTTAAAAGTCATAACTAATAAGGTTTAGTGTGAATTAAATAAGGGGAAAGTGAGAAAACATTCTAAATATTTTGATTAGTCAGATATTTGGGGGCTGGTATCTATTCTACGACTTGTACTATGTTAAATATTAAAAATATTTATTCTTAACAACCTAGATATGTAAACACGGGTTTACATACTAAATGTGTTGGCTAAAGAGAGCCACAGGCTGCTATGGCAAGTATTCAGTTAGATCAGCAAGTAGAGTTTTTTGATCTTTCTTCTTTCATCACCAGCACGTGACAGATTTCCTGGACATGCAGAAATTCTGGCTGCTTAGAGCCCTCCTGGCACACGTTAGACAAGCACATCATCATTCTGCCAGCGGCTGAAGCTGCAGCACTCGAGGTACTCACCCTGAATGGCTGATCTGGGATGAATGGAAAGTAAGGAATTGCTGACTGTTCCTCGCCCCTTTCCCCAGATATGCAAGAATTTCTGACTAGCTGTCTGTCTGTGAACACAGCTTTGAGTTCAATTGCCACATCGGCAGGAGGATCTTCAGAGTCGCCACAGGTCAAGCTGATAGCAAAGCTGAAAAGAAAATCATCTCATTTATTCAGAGGTGGATAAGACAAAATATAACAATGACCCAGACTGCCACATTTCCTCTTCTGCTTTTTATTGGCCCCTACTCTACACACAGAAGTTAGACTATGGAGAAGCAGGATTACATTTAAACAAGTTATTTTGTTACCTAAAGAAAGTTCTGGTAAAAAAAACTTCCGTGAAGTTGAAAATGACTAACTTTATGGATTTCAGATCCCACCCACCCACCCCATACATCTGTGTTTAAATTCACTTCAGACTTCTCAAAAACAGCCAGAGAAACTGATGGGGGGAGGGGAGGAATAACATGTTGTAGCATTTGGTCCTTACTGGATAGCCCTAGTGCCACGCAATGTTTAAAAACCATTAAAAAAAAAAAAAAGTTGGCCTCCCTAAGGGTCAGAGAGAAAATGATGTGGGCCTATATTTATAATCTCTGATATAAATAGCTGTCTGGAGAAATGATGGCTGGGATTCATACACATTCTTTTCATGGGAACATGGTACTTTCTTGGCGCTCCCAACTAGCAACACTAGCCACAGGGAGAAGAGGAGGAGGAGCGCTAAACCACAATGGCAGTGGGAAGGTCTCTGCAAGCTGCTTGACAGGTCTGAGCCACAAGGATGCTGCCTTACCTCTCTGGGTTGAGGTCTACGATGCCCATCACTAACACCTTCTTGCCTGGTCTCATGCCACCTTTGATGTGCCCACAAAATGGAACTATCTGCAAGGGATGAGAGGGGGGAAAGGAAGTTTACCGCCTTTAGGGACGAGACAAGCCCTCAAATCCTGAGGACCTGACCCATTAGGGAAAAACGCAATTAGGAAGGAGAGGGGGAAAAGGAAGTTTACGGCCTTTAGGGACGAGACAAGCTCTCAAATCCTGAGGACCTGACCCATTAGGAAAAAACACAATTAGGAAGGAAGCGGGTATCGGCAGAGACAAGCACAGAACATAATTTACCAGTCGTGGGAAGTACACGTCGGCTTGAACTGGAGAGCTCAAGGAGTTGTTTAAATGCCCATCATCAAGTTTCTAAAAACAGAAGCACACAGATTGGCTTTCCAAAGGCTATTTTGTGGGGGTGGCGGGGTGGACGGCCCGGGGGCGGGGACGGGGCAGACAGCAGGGAAGAACCTACACTAATCTGGAGGAATCCAGCAGCCCTCACAGAACACAGGCAGCGTCTGCAGAAGCTGCAGCCTCCCAACCCACTGAATGCATAAACCCCGGAACAAAACCCTTTCTTTTCACTGGGTAGCTAAGCCTCTGAAGATCCCCAGACACTGAAAATCCAGATCAAAATCAAGGTCGAGGCCCTGGGGGAGCCAGAACCCCAAGCCGGAGAAGGGCAGGCCCTTCTCAGCTGCAAACCCTCCGGAACCGCCGCGACCTGGGCCTGTCCGGGGGACGTGGCTGGGGCAGGGCGGCCGCGCCAACTTCTCCGCGGAGCGGGCCCATCTCTACCGGGGAACCCCGGGCTGTCGGGGGCGGCCGCGGGCGCGCGCCCGGACACGCTCACACGCGCACACTCACACGTGCAACGTGCACACACCTGGCCGGAGGCTGCACGGTAGGGAGGGGCTGCCGGTCACCCCACCCGCCCTTCCGCCCACAAGCCCCCTCACCCAGCCAGCGGCCCCAGCAGCCGGCCAGCCGCTGCTAACAGGTACCCCCGCGCCTCTCACGCCGCGGGGCGCGGAGCTGGGCCTCCGCCCGGGTGCCGCAGTCGGGCGGGCGCGGGCGGCGGCAGGTTGTGGGGCCGCGGGAAGGGGCGCCTCGCTCGCGCCCCGCCACACTCACCACCACGGCATCACTGTCGGCCACCGATCCCGCCATCTTCTCGCAGCGCGCGGGGCGCTCGGCTGGCGGCCGGGCGGCGGGGGACGCGGGACGCGGCGCGCGGGCGGGATCCCGGGCGGTCCTGTGCCGGGCGGGGGCGCGGGTCCGAGGCGGGCGCGGGCGCGCGCGGGCGCGGGCACACGCGCGCGCGCACGCCGGGCCCTGGCGCGGACCCCGGAGGCTGGGCCCGAGGGGAGGAGTGAGGGGCGGGGGGCCGTGCGGGCCCCCAGGTCGGAGGTGGCGGCTGCAGCCCGCTCCGCGGCCGCGAGTCGCGGCTGTTTGCTTCCTCGGGGTGCTGCTGCCTCCGCCCGGGGAAGAAAGGTGACAAGGGCCTCGCCGCACCGGCCCTGGGTGGCATTTAAAGGCCACCGGCGCCCGGTTCGGGACCGGGAACAGGGCGGGACCCGGCTTGGCTGCCGCGGCTTGCTCAGCTCGCCCTGCCCATTGGCCCTTGGACGGTGGCCATTGGACGGGGGCAGAGGCTGGGGCGGGAGGGCCGGGCCTCCGGGTCGGGGCGCCGGGAGGGCTGGGGCCCCGTCGGCCTCCGGGCCCGGCCCGCGAAGGTGGGTGGGGATGGGGAAGTGGGGGCCGGGACCTGCTAGGTCACAGGTGCTGGTGACACCTCCACCCCTCCCAGCCAACGTCCTTCCTGCTCCTGCCACGTCCTGGGGCAGGTAGGACGGTGGAGGTTGAGGTCAGGGAAGATTGAAGGGCGGGTGCGGTATTCCAGAGTTTGAGATCTCTCTCAGAGAATGACTGCTTACAGAGAATTCCAGCAAGACGGGAGGAACTTCCTTAGGCTCTCTAGGGTGGAAAGGTAGTGGAAGACTTCTGAGCTTGCATAAGTAATTACTGGACCCAAAAGGAAGAGGTAGAGAGAACTCACTCCGGGAGACCGGATATAGACCTGGCCTCTCTCCCCTATAGAAGAATGGCCTGTCTCGGTCCGGGGAAGCTCTGTGGGGCAGGGAGGCCGGCAAAGTCTTACCAGATTGAACAGCGACTCCTCAGAGAGCCTCTCCTGGGCCTGTTTTTCAAAATCACCTGTCCAGTATGGGGTACTCAGTTTCTCATTGAAAATCTCCTGATATCTTTTGTGTAGTAATACCCAAGGGAGTACACCCCTCTTTTAGGATGAATATGTAACTTCTCAGATAAAGCTGTATCAACATACCCTTTATTGGGTGACATCTTGGTTCAAACATTCCACTGTGTGAATCATCAGGGTGTTTTACACTAATAAACAGGGAGCATGTGTGACCTACTGCAGTCCCAGAGGAGCCCTCAGAGTCTCCCTTCCAGCCACTGTTGCTGGCTGCAGGGCCTGGAACATCATTACAGCTTTTGTGTCTTAGCTTTCCGTTTATGGACCAGAGCTAATCATGGTAATCTCAGTCGAGTAGGGAGAATCACCTGCACACGCCTGTAAGCCACAGGCGTATCCTTTTGTGCTCTCAAGTAGAGTGAAGGGCAGCACAGTTGTGCCTTACACTTATGCTTTTGTTATCAGTCTTAAATCACACCTTATTAATTATTTAAACATATTAGGCAGTCATAGGAAGTTATTGATGTTTTGAAAGCACATCTCAATAGATCTCCATTTCTGAGAGTCTAACATAGGGGAAAACTACTTCAGTAGTTCTTGGTCACTAGCTAAGAGTGATACACTGTATCCTGGTGGTGAACCAGCTGGTGACCTGGGTTCAACTCCTGGCTCTACAACTGACTAGTTGGGCAATCTTGGACAAATTTCTTAACTTCTCTGAGCCCCAGTTTCTTCATCTGTAAGCCAGAGGTGACAGTAATGATGATAATGATGATGACATGCTATTGGGAAGATTAAATAAGTTGGTTCCTCTGCCTTCCTCAGAATAGTACCTAGCACGTAGTAAGCACTTACCCTACAAAAAATACTGAGTGCTGCCATGGACCAGGCACTGGGGGATCCATCAGGGGCTTTTTGTTGAGCTGACATTTTAGTGGAGAAAGGCAGCCAATAAAAATATGCCAACTGATAATATTAGAAAAATTAGAAAGCAAGTAAATGAGAGGTGGGCATTGTGGCAGTGCTATTTTCATAAAGTGGTCAAGGAAGGTCAAAGGTCAAGACATTTGTGCAGACCCCTGAAGGAAGGGAAGGAGTAAATCTTTTTGATGTCAGAAAAAAAGAGTTTGCTAGCAGAGGACTGCAAGGCCAAGTTTTCAAGGTGAAGTCTGTGAAGAAAGTGTTGGGTGCAGTGACTTCAAAAATGAGTAACTAGAAATGGATGGGCTATGTATACCATGTGAGGAATGGCCTTCACTTGGAAGAGACGAGAAGGCATTGGACATTTCTGAGCAAAGAGTGACATGATTTGCTTTCTGATGTAATTGTGTCCCTCTGGCTGCTGTCTGGAGTAGCTTTTGTGGTGAAGGTATTAGTGGGAGAGAGGTGAGAAGCAGGACTTAGGAGGCCTTCGCACCAGACACAGTGGAAGTGAGGAAGATGTGAGAAGCCCTGAGTCCTTGATAAGTCCTGGTTATCGATATGCAGTTTTAAGAGTTCAAATCAACTTCTGGGCCTCAGTCTCCTCACCTGCAAAATTAAGAGGTTGGCAACGCTCATACATCATTCCTTCTTATTTTTTAGAAAGTTCCTCTGGTTCCTGAAAAGCTGTGTAAATACCATCTAAATTTAAATGGATTTGCGAGTAGGTACTTTTAAATGAAAATAATCTTAGGTTGAAACTTTCCATAAGTGGTTTTGTAGGGTGAAGAATAACCCTTTGATTTGTTTTGTAAGTGGGGTTGAAGATACTGGATTGCTTGAGATGAGTTTCTTATATTTTAGGAAAGTAAAGAATAGAAAGGTACTGAACCTGCCCAGAATATTTTAACATGGAAAAATTGCCTTTTAGTCCCAAAACGCTTGATTCTTTTTCAGTGTATAGAATGGTTATTTTGAATATGGAGAGAAGGAGAAAGCCTAAGTGAATTTTTGTTAAGTTAAAGCAGAGCAGAGTCAGGTAAATGACTTTTTATAAGAAAAGGTCATTAGCAGATTGAGTTCTAGAGCTTACATTTGTTTTCGGCTGTAAAGGATAGACAAACTTTGCTCTGTGCTTTGAGTATGGGCATTGGTGCTTAAGAAATGGTGATGGGGAATACATGGGGATTACAATTAATGGCAAGTATATGTAAATTTTAAAATATTTTAATAAAAAAATGAAAAAAAAAATAATTAAACAAGTTTAAAAAAAAAAAAAAAGAAAATGTTCACCAAGATTGAGACCCTTTTATGAAACACATCAGTGATATTTCAAGACGAACCACGTTACCACTGGAAACGACTAAATATGCTAGCGAAAGGGGGACACTCAAGCAGATGGCTAGCATAGAAAAAGTGTAAACTGGTCTTTGAAGTTAGACTTTGCTAAATGATCTTCCCAGATAAAAATAGTAGATCACTTCCCTTTTCCCTTGCCATTTAATGTTTTACATAACTGCATGTAGAATTTCTAATACTGGTAGGAGAATATAGCTTTGATGTCAATTCAGCAACCATTTTATGAGGATCACATGTGCTCTATTACCATGGACCAAAAGGAGATCCTGGAAAGTGCGCAAGTCTTGTCCTTATTAAGGGGTTTACAGCTCTTTCTGGGACTCAATGGCAGAATATAGAGGTGGGTTAGACTACTAAAAGTTCAGCCCTGTAGTTTGAACACCGAGGGAGGCGATTCCCTCACACGTGGGAGATTCAGGCAACCCTTGGGAGGAGAGGACAAGTGTCTGACCATAGCAGGTTCTGCAATCCCACAAGAGCAGGTCTTCGAAGACTACATTTCAGCTCTATTCTTGGACTAATTTATCAGTTCACTCCTCTCCCTGCTCTGGCAGTCAGCCAAGCCCCTGTTCAGCTGCCTTTTGTCGCCTGCCCTGGTCCAGGTAGACTGTGACTGCCTTCTTAGGTCCCCCGTGCACCCTGATCCCAGACTGTGACCTTCCGATCACTTTTTTCTCCCTGTGTGTATACACCCATTGGCTAGAGCAGTTTCTCAGCCTCAGCATTTTCTTGGGCTGGGAAATTCTTTGTTGTGAGGCTTGTGCTGTGCGGTAGAGAATGTCGAGCAGCACTAGATACCAGTGGCTCTGTTTCACCCTTCAAGTTGTGACAACCCAAAGTGCTCAGCTGTAGGTAAATGTCCCTAGGGGGAACAGTGGGTCACCAATTATCTGGAGGGTGCTTTAACATTCTTATTGTTACAGGGCAACTCTAATATAAAATGGGTTTGCTTGACTCAGTCCTTACCCGCTGCTCAACTCCACCCTCAGGTCCCAGTGATCCGCTCTTCGATACTGACCTTATGGGATTTGTAGTCCTTGGATCTTGTAGGTCTGGAATGGGGGTCGAAGTCCATAACCTATTTGTGTAATCCATTCAGGAGGGTCTTTCCCCCTAACATTATTATTCATATTTCTATGTATGATTTGAAATGAAGCCAATCTAATCTAGAACATCAGAAACATCTTCCTTTTCACTTGGCGAGCCATTGCTTCCTGACTCTATGGAGCATTTCATGAGTCCTTCCACAAGGAACCCCTAAAATGAAAGCGCACCTAGGAGGGACCCCGTAGGTGTAGCTGCCAACTCCAAGTGTCTTTGCGATACTGAGAAATTTGTGTGAATTTTTAACATCCTATTCCACAATATCATTGTGTTTATTTTGATCCAAACATCTCGCTATAAATTCAGTAAAACTGAAGCATCCCAAATGTTCACCCTGCTGACTTCTTCTCCACCTCAGGCCCCACAGGGTGGCTGCAGGAATAAAGCACTAGTTTCATAGACAGGTCAGACTTTCAGCTCTCTGTAACTGTTTTTGTCAGGCCAGTCTGTTGATGATAAATATTAATGGAGGCTGCAAAATATACAAACTCAGCATCCTTTTTTTAACCTTTTTAGGTAGGAGGGCAAACATTCATCAAGCTACTTCTATTTTTCAATCCATGATTAAAGTTCCTAATTACTTTAGGAACTATGGCCACAGTTATCAAATAATTATTTTAGACACACACACAAAATTTGTGTTGTGCCGATGTAATTAGGGACAACCATAAAACTTGGCAGTCAGTGCCAGTTCCTAACATTTCATTATTTTCACTTTATTTATGAGGAAACTAGAACCAGCCTCCTGCTTGTGTTTTAATTACTTAATGCAGGAAGGATTGATTTCAGAAAGCCTGCACGCTGCTGAAGGCAATAATGAACCAACCCTAGGAGGAATTCAGGGCTTCTAAGGTATGTACCGCTTCTTGCCCTAGGGGGTGTCCCTGTGGGCCCTTTAGAGCATCTGGGCAGCCTTTGCTGGAGTTTTCTCCCTCTGGAGAGAGTGCTCTTCTGTGAAAGGTAGCAAGAGCCTTTCACAGGGTTGGTGGGTAAAAGGAAAGGGTTCTGTCCAGGGAAGCAGCAAGAACACAGTTTCCAGTCTGCGAAACTGGAAGCATAAATGAAAGATAGATTTTCACCAGTGTTGTACATACAGTGAGAGTGAAAGAGATGCTTCTATGACTTTCCTTTAGCCTCACCTCTGGGCGGTTCCAAGAGGTGGATCTGATCTTCTGATATGGTCTTCTAAGAGTCAGCCTTTTGCCAGTAAGAAGTGTGACGGGGGCCTCCCTGGTGGCGCAGTGGGTTAGGCAACGGACTATGAAGCAAACTGTAGTAACTGCAGCGCAAGTTTGATCCCTGCTGCCAACCGGGGAGGGGACCCACATGGCGCAGCAGACCTCTCCTGCTGTGCCTGCTGCTCCCCTCAGCAGTGTGTTTCAGTCAGTCTGCCTGTTCTGCTCCCCCCTCTGTCTCTGGTGAATCCTCACACCACCCCCACATCTCTGGCCTGTACCCCAGTTCTTGTATGCATAAATAAATAAATCTTTAAAAAAAAAAAGTGTGACAGGCCAGTGTGGAGGGACCTAGGGCCTAATTTCTCTCTTTTCATTATACTTGACATGTCTCTTTTCACTTGCTGGTTTATAGTCATTCTTTTTATTGCCGCTGTGATTTTATTTTCTTGTTGTTTAGTGACATAAAGCTTTCTTAGTAGCTTCGTGGAAACCTGTATGATTTCAGCTGGTGGACAGAGACCCATCTCAGACTCAGCAGTCTTTTGGAAATCCTGACTAATGAGGAGGACGTCTCAGGAGGGGTGCTGTCAGGTGGTTATTTGATTCTTACAGGAAATGTATTTGAGTGACACAGATTTCGGGACTTTGGAAAAAGTACCGAAAGTAGAGATTAACAGGGCACAGCTTTGGAACAAATCTACCGCCAGGAGCAACTCTTGGCATCCAAATCTGACTAACAAAATGATTCAGAGAAAACAAGCTTCATTTCTTTATTTAGCAACTATTGGGCTGGGTTCCATTTTAGTTGCCATTAGGGTCATTTTTTTACTTACTTTAAAAAAAAGTTAAAAAATATATATATACAGATTTGCTCTTGAAACACTTGCCCTCTTCTTCTATGAGTTACTTAAGGATATCTCTATTCCTCGTATTGTGGATTCCTCCCCAGCACAGTGCTTTTTCCATCTGACAGTATTCAGATGGATCTAAGAGCTCGCTCGCCAACATGGCAACATAGTCCAGGAAATATAAATGAAACATTCTGAATTCAGAGGCTGGTTCCATTCCACTTTCAATCTGATGGCATGTTTTCTATCTAAATTTAGTTTATCTGTTCATTCAGGTCTGAATTGTTCAAAGATTAAGAGAATGATTAAGTGAAGAGGTGAAGAAAATGTTTTAAAGCGCAGAAGTTCAAATTGGCAGTTGACATTGATTAAACGTGTCACATTCCATTCATTCACCTTGTGCTTGGTTGACTTAATGCTGCTCCTAGACCTAAGAATTATTTGGAAGTTCTTAAAATTCAAGTGGGTTTGGGCTGGATACAGCTTTTCAGGATTGTGTGCTGGGGTGTGTTGATATTATTGGGGAATTGGGATAGACTAGGGAGGGAGGGAAAATTCAGCTTTTCTTAAAAGCTGATCTTCATTTTAAGAATAAATAAAAGTAACTTAGGGAGAGAAAACAAAGTAGCTGCCTGTACTTCTTTTTGATTCAGTTGATTTAATACCAGGGGAAACTCCATCATGTCATACTTTTCTTTTTTTTTATTGCGTGATTGAGGCAGAAATGCCAGTATTAAATTTCTGTTCTTTGAAATTTTCTCTCCTCACAGGTGTTTTCCTTGACAATGATCTGGAATCTTCTCCCACACAATCTGACTCCCAGCCAGTCCCTGCCCACCTTACACATTAGTTGCAAGTTCACTTAATGATTCCAAATAGCCTGTTTTCCCAGTAATCCCAGCTTCGCCCCTGTACAGGTTGGTGCACTTCTTCCCTGCCCCTTGAACTCTTCCCTGTCCCTCCCATTAGTTCTGGACTGTCCCCCTGGGCAGGTTCTTCTTCCACAACCTGTCTTTTAGGAGTAGTCTCCCATCTGGTTCTGGGCTTTTGTGTTTTGGGAGATTTTTCATTACTGCTTTAATTTCCTTGTTTATAATTGGTCTGCTCAAGTTTTTGTTCTTCCTGATTTGACCTTGGGAGATTGTATGAGTCTAAGAATTTCTTCTAGATTATCTGATTCATTAGAATTAATATGTTCGTAGTAGTCTCTTAGGAATATCTGTATTTCTGTGATGTTTGTGTAACTTCCTGCTTTTCATTTCTGATTCCATTTATTAGAGTTCTTTTTTTCCTTCATGAGTTTAGCTGGAAGTATCTCTATTTTATCTTTTCATAGAACTAGCTCTTAATTTCAGTTTTTCTGACTGTCTTTTTATTTCTGTTTCATTTATTTTCACTCTAATTTCATTATGCCTTCTCTTCTACTGGCTTTTGCTTTCATTTGCTCTTCTTTGCTAGTTCTTTAAGATATAAGGTTGGATTCTTCAAGCTCTTTCTTATTTTGACATAGTCTGTATTTCTATAAATTTTCCTCAGGAGAGCTTTTGCTGATAGCTGATAGTAGTTATGACAGCTTGTGTCTCCATCTTTGTTTCTCGTAGGTATTAGGTCTTTTTAAATTTCTCCTTTGATTTCTTCATTAATCCAACAATCACCCAGTTTTGAGGGTTTTCTTGCTTTTTTTTATGGCTGATTTCTAGCTTGATAACATAGTCATTAGAGAAGACTCTTGATATCCACCTTCATGAATTTATTAACACCTGCTTTATGCCCCAACATGCGATTTTTTCTTGAGAATATTCCCTGTGCGCTTGAGAAGAGGATACACTCAGCTTTTGGGGAGATGGGGTGCTATACAAATGTCTATTAAGCCACCTGCTCTATTTCCTCACTTAAGGGTATTATATCCTTGTAGATTTTTTTTTCCTGCTAGTTCTGTTCATTGATGTACATGGGGTGTTGAAGTTCACTATTACTGTTGTGTTGCTGTCAATATCTCATTTTAGGTCTGTTAATAGTTACTCATTCTTAAATTATTAAGTAAAATGTCGTCTTTTGTGAGAGGCCTTCCTAGTCATCACTCTTTCTCTTTTTCACAGTTTTTATCTCTGCCTTTAACTGTCATGTTTACTAGCTAATGTGGCATCCCCACACCAGAGGGTGAGATCCTTGAGAGCAGGGTTTTGTCTTTCTTCTTCATGTTTGTGAGAACTGGGCACCAAGGGTCACTGATTGAATGGATTAATGAATTGATAGGTAATGCACAGCCACGGATCTGTAGATGAGAAATCAACTCAGAAATATGGAGGACTCCAGGGGCCAAGCTCAGATTCTACTACGTTGTGGGAGAAAAATCCTTCTTTGGTTAACACTGCACGGAAGCGTCCATCTCATCATCTAGTAGTCTCGATTCTAAATGACTGTGGATCATATATAAGTTTGTGCTAGACGTTAACAAAAATTGTTGAAACTAAATTTAAAAAGTTAGAAAATACCCTTGGAAGCAAGGAAAAATTGAATTGGTAAGATTAAGTACAGAAAAAGTAATAGTGAAAAAAAATTCCAAAGCACAAATGTAGCAATATAATAGTTACATTGGTCATATTATTGTTCACTCATTCTGATTAGACTTTCAGACGCTTCAAACTAACCCGATTGAACACAAATAACACCTTTCCTGAGAGAGATGACCAAGGACGATTCTGCCTTTCCAGATTATTTATTAAATTTTATTCAATGAGCAACTTACATAAGGATGATTCTGCTTCAAGTATAGATTTCCTCTGCTATCCAAAAGAAAAATACTATTATGAAACTTTCCTAAGCCAAAATGACATTAAACATAGTCATTTCTTTGACTTTTTTATTTATAGGGAAGAATTTTTGAGTGTTCCCAGGCCCCCCAAATAACCTACCAGTGCATACTATATATCACATAAACCCTAAAGTAACACTAGTATGTAGTAAAAGTAAGAATAATACAGTAAACACACAGCCTATATACAGTGGCTCTTGGGAAGGCGGTTGGTGGTGCCATCCTCGCTGCTAAGGAGCTGTTGCAAAACAAATGCTGGACGCTATTTTCACCTTTTTCTTTTTTGTAGTAAAAGTGAAAATTCTCTTCAGTTTTCTTTTAGTTAGTGAGAATAGATACTAATGTAGGTCCTTCATAAAGTCGAAGTGGCGCAATGAGAACTTTCAGAAAACAGGAGATACCTGTGCTTCTCCAAACACTTGACAAATGTTGTTTCAGGCTGAGTTCTCTGGAAGTAGCAGTGAGACAGAACTTGGGGTGTGAGATGCTTATTATGGGTTCACACCTTTAAAGAGAAAGGAGAGCGAATAGGAAGACATCAAATTGTAATGCATGCTCAGCAAGATTTCAGCCAACATAGGGAGCTTGAGATGAATGTTGCCTGTCAGGATGTCTTCATCAGATTGAGATGTCTCACTTTTATACCCCACCTACCTAGGTCACCAAGAGTGAAATTCTTCCCCGCCTCGACTCCTAAAAGAGCATGGTCTCAGGGAAAGCAGTTCTCTATAGCAGAGGCAAATTGGAGTTGTTGGGAGCTGGAGTTTGTCAGTTGACCATTCTTTTTGCTTCTGGGAAGCAAGTTCTCCCTTAAAGAGGAATATATGTGGTGTCCCTCTGCATTTCCTTCAACATTAACTAATTTAACCCAGTGATGAACCTATGAGATAGGTTCTTTTGCAATTCCCATTTTACAGACAAGAAAATGGAAACATGGAGAAATTAGGTAACTTTCCAAACTAGGTGAGGAAGTAAAGCTAACATGTGACTCAGGCAGCATGATTCTAGAATTGGAGCTTCTACCTACTCAGCTGTGCTATCTTAACTATAACTTCATAGAGAGAGTTGAGGATAGCCCAATAATAACAACATTGTTATTAAGTTCTTTCTAAGGTTGTGTGTGTGTGTGTGTTTGTGTGTGTGTGAGAAAGAGAGAGAGAGAGTGTGTGTGTCTGCACATGTACTTGCCTGGTACTAGAGTATTAATTATGAACAACATCAAAAGGTGATAATTTTGTGTTACCTACTGTATTTGAATGTTAAATCCTGCCTATAAAATCAGTGAAGACTAGACTCTGTGGGGCAATGACTGGGCTTGAATTCTAGTACAAAACAGCATATGCTGGGATTCTCATGTTGGTCTGGCAGAAGGACAGGCCCTTTAGGGTTTAGGACAAGGAGTGAGTAAGGGGAAGGAAGGCTATAAAATGCAGGGCAAGGCCAACCGCATCTCTGCTCTGCAGTCACAGGAGTGAGGTGTGAAGATAAAAGAACCTGAGGGAAAAGCAGCTGGCACCATGGGAAGGAAGTTAAAGGAAGGAGAGAGGGATCGGAAAGTGTGAGCAGGGAGGGCCTGTGGTGTTCTTGGAGGTGATCTGTAAGACAACACAGCACTGTGGAACCAGGAGCCCTAAGGGGGAGGTGAAAGACAGGGTGTGGGGTGCCTCACATGAGAAATGTATGGACTTAGGCACAGGAGGGAGGAAAGAGGAAATCTAGGGTAGCAGACCATTTTTCCATCACTGTTTTAGAATTTTACCTACACATAATCTTTGAAATACAGTTTTAAGCCATCTCTCTATTATGAAACTAGACTTCTTATTTCAAAAGGCCAGTCTTAGGTAAGGAAGAAATTCAAGATTGACAAGTTTTATTTTGAAAGCTGCAGAATACACATTTCCCCCTAATTTGCAATTCCACTTTGTCTAGAAAAGCTCATACAATGGAAGTTATTACCCTCAAGACTTGTAGCTCTAGTGTAATGAACTGCTTTACCTTCTTTTGCTGAAGTTAGCTGAAATCCCCTCTATGAGCCCAGTAGAAAAATGCAGTTTTACTTCCTCACTACCTTTATTTGTATATAAAAACAGGGTCCAAAAAGCTGGAACATTTTGTGGCAATGAGTGCTCTTTGCAAAAAAAAAAAGGGGGACATGTAAACTTCCCAGGAGACCAAATGTGCCCTCTGAGCCAGAGATAAAGGCTTCTACCTGGGATCTGGATAAAGGTCATTGTTGCTGCTCAGCTGACTGTCACCATCATTGACCCTTGTGTTAATAGCTTCTTTACCTTGGGGCCTCCCCTGGTGGCGCAGTGGGTTAAGCAACGCACTACGAAGCAAATCGCAGCCACTGCAACAAGAGTTCGTTCGATCCCTGCTGCTGGCCAGGGGGGGGGACCCACATGGTGCGGCAGACCTCTCCTGCTGTGCCCGCTGCTCCCCTCAGCAGTGTACTTCTGTTGATCTGCCTGTTCTGCTCCCCGCTCTCTGTGGTGAATCCTCTCACCCCCCCACACCTCTGGCCTGTGCCCCAGTGCTTGTATGCATAAATAAATAAATCTTTTTAAAAAAAAAATAGCTTCTTTACCTTGTCAGATATTTCAATATGATTTGTCCATTTCCAGAACACATAAATTTGTCTTAGAAACTTACCCTCTGGCCCACAGCACAGCAGTACTCTAAATAATTCACAAAAACAAAGCATTAGGTAAATGCTAAAAAGTAATTCACGACTACAAGAGAATGCCTGATGCCAAGGACGGCTCTGGCTCAGAGTCACTGAATCAAGCCGGGGACACACAGAGACACCTGTGTATCTGCAGCACAGTCTATTTCCAGCACCACCCGCCTGAAGACCAGCGTGGATTCAGAGTCAGTTGTTTCCTGGTGTAATGGTTTTAGGTGGTGGTGAATGCGTTTTTTTCTGAAATTAAGAATTTAATCAGAGAATATTTCCCTAAACCCCACAGGCTTTATAAAGAAGAGAAATAAGTGTGGAGAATCATCATCCAGTGGTAGAGTCTGGAGCAATGGTGGATGGTAAAGGAGTTGTTTTGGGATCTTTCATGCTCCCCATGATCCTTCGAGGTTTTGAACTGCCTCTCTGTAGTCACTGCTCTGCGGGACATGGGGCATGGAGCCCAGTGAAAATAAGCCCTCTCCAAAGAACATTCAAAGGGTGGACTGTTTCAGGTTTTTGAGGCACTTGTATTCACTCCTTGGACACTGCACTCAGATGCCATCTCTGCTTCTAGGACATTTGTCCAAGAGTTGGATGTAATATCAGAAAGTGAGCTATTTCATAGAAAGTGATACTTATCAGAAAGACCAGAACATCTCATGAAAAGTGAAAGTGTTTAATCATTAGGTGTGAAATTGACGGACCCTAGGGCATGCACATCTGATAGTTGGGTGGAGATGAACCAAGTAAATACATTTCCTACTTCCATATATAAGGCATTTCTACTCAGTCAAACCAACCATAAAAACAAAACAAATTCAGTTTACCCTAAAAAAAAAACAACAACAACACAGACAAAACACAACATTCAGTCATCAAAATTCAATCTGTAAAAGACGTTTAGTTATAGATAGATCTAATGAATTCAATGAGGGCCTGATATGGACTCCTGGCCCTGTGCCGAGTCTCCCTTGTGAAGCAGACCACACACATACTTTTCAACCTGGTGTTGTTCTAGAATTAACTGTGCACTTCTTTCATGAGATGACATTCAAGCCACACAAAGACAGCAAGGTCAACGAGGGCTGGAAGGGAAAGTGAGTGTGGCTCATAAAACCAAGAGGCACTTACAATTTAACAAGATTAACAAGTGCTGCTGAAAAGGCCTGAGTCACAGAATGGGAGAAAGGTGCCAGTTTATTCCTCCTGGCTTTGCTGTCACATACACAAGCACCAAGCTCCAGAAAGCCCTTGCATTGAAGCCACAATAAAGCTCTTTGGGAAATGATCAGATTTTTTTTTTTTAAGATTTATTTATTTATGCATACAAGCACTGGGGTACAGGCCAGAGGTACTGGGAGGTGAGAGAATCCACCAGACAGAGCAGGGGGCAGAACAGGCAGATGGACTGAAACACTGCTGAGGGGAGCAGCAGGCCAGGCAGGAGAGGTCTGCCTGACGCCACATGGGTCACCTCCCCAGTTGGCAGCAGGGATCGAACTCATGTTGCAGTGGCTGCGGTTTGCTTCATAGTGCATTGCTTAACCCACTGCGCCACCAGGGAGGGCCCGGGAAATGATCAGATTTTTAATGATTATTGCTCTTGGCCAGTCCCAGAAGGAACAAGTTGCTCCTTTTCACTAGCCAGTTATTTGCTGTTAACATTTCTTCTGTCTGCCTTGTTGGGACGGTTACAGCTGAAGTATGTCCAGGTTCTTAAATCCAAGTTATTTAAGACAAAGTAAATGTACACTGAATTAATTTGGAACAATTTCTGCTAAAAAAACAACAACAACAGTAGAATAGCAATAGTAGGCTGAAGAAGATAATCCTTTCCCTTTGTAGGCTGTGCGTAAAGGTACAGATTTTTATAATGGATTTCATTAAAAATATCATTTGAGTAAATGTCTACTGATCTTTTTGTCCCTGGGCAAAAGCATTTCTTCCAAACCAGTGTTTTTAGTTTTTATAACAACTGCAATTTTCAGAATATACGGTGTTTGATATTTAATGTGCTGAAAGATGACTTTAAATGTTTAATAAGTAGAAGATCTCAGGACTTGGTATTTCCTGTGTAAGCAATTTGCTATATTCTATATATCCATGGAACTCCCAATGACTAGCGAGGTATATGTGTATACATTGCAATATAGGCAGGTAAACAGAACATGAAAACTTTTATGTGTCTTTTAGATGCCTAATTTTTAGGTTACATTGGTATAGGAGCTACAAATATAGGTAGCTTGGTGCTTCCTCTCTCACACACTTCCAGCTGATTACCTAATATCCAGTCTCCCTTTCTCCCTTACAAACAGAACCTATTTTGGGGTGAGTGACTATTTGCCAGCTAACAAGTTCTATTCCCCAGAATAGAGTAAAAGTATATAGTAAAAAGTATATAGTCAAAGAATTTATCTTCAGGGCAGTCATATAATATAGTTTTGGACAGTGAGGATTAAATGGAAGCCTAATTGATGAGATTTTCAGAGAAGCCACTGTTTTTTCCATAAAAACGTGGCCTGTGCTTATCATTCTTTGTTCTTCCTCATTTTTTTCTTAAGGAGCATGGACATGAAGGGGGCTGAAGCTACATGTTGGTGCTGGCATAGCAGGGAGTTAGGAGGAAACTAGTTCTTGATGATATCGAGGACACTTGGATAGCTAGCCCTTGTTGTACACTTCTTATGCAAGGCGAACAAACACTTAAAGCCACAACCATCAGATTTCAGTTTCACACAACTGAAACGTCGTCTATTACCCTTAGGGTAATGTATTTACTTACAGAACCCTGGTTCTAAACCAGAGTAACTCAACTATCCCCAGAAAAGACAGCACCAGGCCTAGATCATCTCACTGAGGATTTCCACAAAACACGTAAACAAACAATTAGTACCAATTCTATACAATTTCTCCAGAATATAAAAAAGTTAGGGTTAACTACCACTTAATTTTTTGCAGCTAGTATTACTTTAAACCTGAACAAAACAAAACAATTTAAAAAAAGGAAAACTGCAGGTCAATATCCATTATGATAGACAAAAATCTTTAACAGAGTATTAGCAAATAGAATTTAGCAATATAAAAATGATTGTCCACTTTGGTCAAGTGGTGTTTATTCCAGGGATACAGGTATGGTTCAGTATCTTAAAAATCAAAGTAGAGCCTCCCTGGTGGGTGTTAAGTCTTAGTGCTATCACTACTATGGTTTGAATTCAATCCCTGGCCAGGGAGCTGACCCACAGAGAGTTAAACTTCTCCGTCTCACCTACTGCTCCCCTCAACAGTGTATTTCGGTAGATCTGCCTGTTCTGCTCCCCACCCTGTCTCTGATGAATCTTCTCTCTCTCACACACACACCCCCCAACCCATACCTCTGGCCTTTACCCCAGTTCTTCTATGCAAAAAAATAAATATTTTTTTAAAAATCAAAGTAAATACATCATATTAATAAGATAAAATTAAAAATCACATGGTAGTATTCATTGACATAGAAGCAGCATTTGAGAGCATTCAAAATTCATTCATGATAAAAATTCTTAGAAAAATAGTTATCATGGGTAACTTCTGCAACTTGATAAACAACATCATCAAAAAAAGAAAAAATCATGCTGCTACCACTGTACTTGATGAGGAAAGACTAGATGTTTTCTTCCTAAGATCAAAAACAAGGTAAGATTATCTGCTCTCAACCTTCTTGCTTAATACAGTACTGGACGTTCTATCAAATTCAATAGTGTAAGAAAAGGAAACAAATGACATGTGAATTAGTAAAGAAGAAAAAATTAACTCTACATGCAGATAATGTGATTGTGTATGTAGAATATTGCTAAATAGGTACTATGTAAGGTTAGTAAGGTCACAGGATATAAGATGTAAAATAGAAGCAAAACATCATGCAAAAATAAATTGTTTTTCTATATATTAACAAAGAATACGAGGACACTGAAATTAAAAATACAGTATCAATTATAATCATTCAAAAAGGATAAGAAACATGCTTAGGAAAAAAATCTGTGAAACACATTCAGGACTTTAGAGTGAAAACTACACAGTGAATGAAAGAAATAAAAATTCTAATAGTTGGAGACTTATCAAGGCCATGGATTGAAAGACCAGGAGAGTAAAAATCTTATATCTCTTCCTATTGGCTTAGCTTAATTCCTATCAAAATCCGAGAAAGAGCTTTTGTAGCTATAGGCATTCTAAATTTTAAGTCAGAAGGAAAAAAAAAAACCCAAAACAATAAGAGTTTCTAAAATAATTCTGAAAAAGAAGTAGGAGGAATTGGCCTATTTAAGATATACTTATACAGCTATTGTACTCAAGATGATGTAGTACTGGTGGAGGGACAGACCAAGAGATTCATTAAACAGAACTCAGAAGCCCACTGATTTTTGGCAAAGATGCAAAAGTAATTCAATAATGAAAAGATACATTTATTGAAAGTTGTTCAATAAATGATACTATAGCAATTGAACCTCACTATGCAAGACCTCTCAGTTACATTGTATACCTTATACAAAAATTGGATCTTTCTCTGTAAAACTTTTGGAGAGAAGCTTAGGAGAAAATTTGCAAGATCTTGGGTTAGATAGAGAATTCTGACACCGGTCACCAAAAGCATAATTCATAACAGCAAAAATTGATAAGTTGGACTTCATCAAAATTAATTATTTTTCTCGTTCTATGCAGAGTCTTGGTAAGGGGGTAAAAGGACAAGTTACAGAATGAGAGAAAATATTTCAACCACATCTGACCAAAGACTACTACTGTGACTATATAAAGAATTCTCAAAGCTCACCAGTAAAAACCCAAGGAATACAATTAGGAAATGGGTAAAAGACACAAAAAGACATTTTACTGAAGAAAATATACAGATGGTAAATAAACATCTGAAAATATGTTCAACATCACTGGTCTTTGGGAAAGGCAAATTAAAACCACAATGAAACTAGATCCCTCACACATTGCTGGTGGGAATGTCAAGTGATACAGCCCAGCCTACTCTGGAGAAAAGTTTAATGGTTTCTTAAGACACTAAATAGGCAAAGACCATACAGCCAGCAATCATGTGCCTGGGCATTTGTTCCAGGAAAATAAAGACTTATGTTCATACAAAACACTGTGCAAAAAACTCTAACATATTTATAAAACAGCTAGATTTTTTGGTAAGTGCATCTCCAAGTCCCCTGCACCAACCCTCTTTTGAACTCATTAAATGTCCTATATAGGAAATCTGGAGTCACTACCTCTGCTTTGGTAGACAGTAAGGGAGAAAAAATAGAGGGAAAAATAAAACTGAGTATTTGGTTTGAAGACAATACTAAGCCCTCAAGGAAAAGGAGAAATTGCACACTAAATAAACTTGCAAGCAAGTCTAGTGCTAGTCTTACAATCATTGATCTGAACTACTGGGTAAAACTCAGATTCCTGAAAAATTAAAGTGCTTAAATAATTTGATGAATATTTTTTAAACATCTATTTTGTGCAAGTCATGAGACTTTTGCATGAAATTAACCTATGTACTCTGATGGGCAATTTGAATGTGACTATATTTGGAGGTAGGGTCTTTAAAGATGTGATTAAATTAAAAAGAAGCCACTAAGGTGGGTCATATAGCAACAACAAATGTTGGTGAGGATGTGGAGAAAAAGGAACTCTACTACACTGCTGGTGGGAATGCAAACTGGTCCAACCACTATGGAAAGTGGTGTGGAGGTTCCTCAATCTACTAAAAATGGAACTCCCGTATGATCCAGCAATCCCACTCCTAGGAATTTACCCAAAGGGCACAAAACCACTAATTCAAAAGGACACCTGCACACCTATGTTTCTCATGGCACTTTTCACAATAGTCAAGCTATGGAAACAACCCAAATGTCCAAAAATAGATGACTTGATCAAGAAGATGTGGTATATGTATATCATGGAATATTACACAGCAATAAAAAAAGATAAACTCATGCAATTCTCAGTTACATGGATGGAGCTAGAAGGGATTATGCTGAGTGAAATAAGCCAGAAAGAAAAGGAAAAGTACCAGATGGGTTCACTTATAGGAGGAATATAAAGGAAACAAACAAGGGACTAAGGGGAAAAAATCAATTACAGTAAATAAAAAATCAAAATCAACAGACAACTATAAATCTGAGACATTCCCAAGGGGAGGAGGAGGGAGAAGGAACAAAACGGGTGGGAAGAGCACAAGGGACTATGGTGATGGTGCACGGGTGAATTGGTGATGGGAATTTCACAGGGATGAGAAATGTACGCTGTACAAAAGTGAAAAATAATATAAAATATATATAGAATTAAAATTTTAAAAATAAGGTGGGCCATTAATGCATCTAACAGGAAGAAATTTGGACCAGAAAGAGGCAGCAGAGCTGTGTGAGCACGGAAGAAGGACCCTGTAAAGACGCAGCAGGAAGGCAGCCAGCTACAAGCCAAGCTTGCTGGCACCTGGATCTTGGTATCTTCTGGGAATAAGAACACACGTTTCTACTTTCTGCTAAACCCTAACTTCTTTGCTTATAAACAGATTAAATAGTTGCAAAGTATTATAATTCTAGGATCTGTAATTTCTGCAAGTGTTTATCTTAAACTCTAACACTTTTCTTGAAGGTTATGTGGCTGTGTTTGTGTATTCTGTGTGTGTGTAATGTGTAGAGTATGGATGTATTGTGTGTGGCATGTGTGGAATAGGTGTAGTGCATATGTGTAGTATGTACACGCTGTGTGGCATATGTGTGCAACATGTATGTGTAACAAGTGTGTCATGTACTATTTATTCTCACTGTCCCAAACAACACCTTATACTGCTCTATCTATGCCGGATTTCTGGATCCTTCAGAAATTCTCTCTCCCACACCCAGTCAAATAAGCAAGAACACATGTAAAAAGCCTTTCTTGTTTCAGTGGCTCTTGAGATGCAGCCAGACAGCTGGAATTACATGCTTTGTAAGGAATTAGGGATGTGGCATGGCACTGGGAAATATAGTTGGGTTTGAAAACCAGATTCATTTTCACAGAACCTGAGAGAGTCAGGCAGGGTAGACTGGGCTGAATCTGAGCAGGTAAGTGTACATGTATGTGTATGTGTACATGTGTTGCATGTGTTTTGTGTGTGTGTGTGTTTAGAGGATGTTTTTCATTAAAATCTCCATCTTCTCTGGCATTCCCTCATGTGCACTGGCATTTCAGATTCCAATTTTAAAGTCAATCTCTTCTTTCCTCTGCATCTCTTCTTTTAGTTCTATTACTCTTCATGCCTCTCTGCAGCCCCCTTACTTTCTCTGTTGTGCATGGAACCAGCTCCTTATGGGGCTTGAGCTCAGGGTTCTTAATTTGCTGCATGGAGGAGGCCCCAGATGAACGTGGGGTAGAATAGCATGCTGCACAGTCGTGGGGATTCTGGGCCTCAGAGTTGTTTAATCCTCCCACCTTCCTGGTTATAGAAGTTTAGTGCTTCAAGACAACATTTCTTTTGGTCATGAATCTGCAGATTAGGGTGGGGTTCAAAGATGTTCATCTTGCTCTCATAGGGAAGTTTGAAGGTGAGGGGTGACTCCACAATTGGGGGGTGGAGACATCTGAAAGTCATTCCCTCATCTGCCTGGTATTTGCTGCTGTCCTTGACTGGGCCTGTGCGGGGGGTGTCTGAAGAGACACCTGTGCCCTGTGGCTGTTCGGCGTTCTCATAGCCGTGACTAGTTTCTGAGAGTGAAAGTCTCGAGAGAGTAGGCAGAAGTGCATATTGTATTTAGGACAGACTCAGAAGTCATTTAATGTCCCTCCTGCCATGCTATGTTGTCTAAGGCAGTTGTAGTCTGTTCAAGTCCAAGAAGGGGCCACCTAGACCCCACCACAGGATGGGACAAGGGTTCAATGTCACATTGTAAGAGTTGCATGTGCAGTATGTGACGCTTTCCACTAACCTGCAGTATGGAGTGTGTATGTAAGAGGAACGGGGAACACACCATCCTGTGGCAGTGAAGTTTGAGTATGCAATCTGCCATCTTGCTTTCCACACTTACTGCTCCCTTTTTTGCCTCTATAGTCTTATTAGCTTAAATTTAGAAACAGGTGGAATTTGTAGTAAGGACTGTGCTATCACATATGTGCTAAAGCTTACACTTTGGTTTGAATCATGTGATGGCCATGTAGAGTGGATCCAAAGTGGATCCCAATGTTTCTGCCTGTACCCCCCACTGCCAGAACATATGCCCTGTATAATCCCCTCCCCTCGAGAGGGGCTGTGAATAGGCAGAGTTTGGTTGGGTGGTTAGGTTACATGAGATGGCAAGGTGAAAGAATCTGTAAGCATCATTAAGATTACTTTGGAATAATTGGAAGGGAGATTACTCTGGGTGGGCCTGACATAGTCAGGTGACAAGTCCTTTAAAGGTGGGTTCAGGTCTTCCTCACAGAGAGAACCTTTACTGGCCTTGAAAAAGTAACCTATCATGCTATGAGACGGTCCTATGGTTGCAATATGAGGGTGGCCTCTAGGAGCTGAAAGTCACCCTCAAACTAAGTTTGGGAACTCCAGTTCTACAATGCCAAGAAAATTCAACCGTCAGTGTGTGTGAACTTGGGAGCACTCCGGATGAGAACACAGTCCAGCTGACATCTTGATTTCAGCTTTGTGAGAACCTGGCTGCTTTATTCCTAGCTTCCTGATCATCCAAAACCGCGAGGTGACAGTGTGCGCTGTTTGCTGGTGACGTGTCATGAAGCAACAGAAAACTAACACAAGTCATAACCATGACCTCCACTGGCAAGCCAACTTCTTGAGTGGGTAACTGGAGAAACACATGGCAGATCTGGTGGCGAGACTATGTGCATGCTGTAAGACTCAGCTTAAATGTCACCTCCTGTGAGGTCTCCGTGGATTCCCTTCAGCTAGAAGTAATCTCTTGCATCTGAAATCCTATAGCGTTGTTTGTACCTCTTGTGGAACTTCTCATATTCTACTTGTATTTATCAGTGTAGCCATTTTGCCTCCCTCACAGGGTTGTAAGCTCTTCCTCATGGAAGTGGTATCCTGTGTATGTTTGTGACATCAGGGTCCTAGTTACAATTTTTTGCATATCACAAATGTTTCTTATAATTTCTTAGGTAATTCCCTCAGTGTCAGAACTTCAACGTTAGTCTGTGGAGGCAGTTGGAGAACACATTTTGGTATAAGGAAAATCAAAAGATGGTCTTCTCTATTATTTTAAGAGGGTTGGTTTAAAATATCAGAACTAACCAAGTATTCTGGTCCTCATTTGCAGTCAGTGTGAATGTTTCTGTCATTTGAGATTCTGAAATTAAGACTATGAATCTTCAATTTCTGGTTCCCACACTCTGAAACTCTCTGCCAAGACAGAATCCTAGGTCTGAATTACCTCTAGCTTTTTCCTGCAAATGGAGATAAGAATTTACTAAACCACTGGGACAAGCTGCTATTGACCCATTACTTCTGGAGTCAGGTCTAGTGTGTTCATGAAGATAGAGATGAAATTTCTTCCTGAAGTACTAACTACAAGTCATTTTAGAGAAAAAAGTAGCCTTTTGCTCCTCTTTTGAATCTAGTTTTGGGACACTAAATATGGATGGAACAGAAAGATCAAGAAAGAAACTAAAACCCAAAACATAAACAGTCATACTTTTAAGATGGTCAAGAATGGACCCAAGGATTCATTCCTTGGAGGATGCTTCAGAAGTACCAGGTGTCCCTGTCTCAAGGAATCCCACACAGAGCAGTGTGAGGGTCTGCACACCATAGGAAACTGGTTTTGACAAGTTTGATTATTAATAGCACAAGGCATTGCTATGAACAACCTTCCTTGCAACTGTTATAAAAACATAATTGTAGCGCAGGGAGGAATTCTTTTGGGGTCAAGTTTTAGGCGTGAACAAATGGATTATGCTGAGCTCCAGATCCCCTCTTGAGGACTTCCAGATCTTGGTTTTATAAAAATAGTGGGTAAAAACATGACATTTATATAGCTCCTGAGAATTTGCAAGATTTCACGTACATTACCTCAGTGTGTCTAGGGATAGGAGAAAACAGTCCTAATTTGGGCTATTAGCGACAGGTGAAATTTAGGACTATGATTATTAAGGCTTTAAAATAACATCCACTTTGTTGGAAAATAAAAGTGTGTGTCCTGTTCTGGTTGCCAATCTCATGAGGTCTCCAGACATCTGGTGCAAACAGAACAGATCACTTTTAGTTAGCATCAAGATGGTATTAAAGGCTTAAGTCAGAAATTGATCATACCAACTATTCTGTGGTTTGCCCTGTAGTTACCCCCAGGGTCAATAATGAGGCCTAGATTTTATATTACATATGGAGGATAAATAAGTATTTAGGAAATTATGTTCCTCAAATTCTGAAATTGGATCTGTGGCCTACAGTCATATCTACAGTGATATTCCTTCATTTGTGACCTAACAACCTAATCAAGGAAGAAATATACCATCACCTTCCTCTTTGTTAGAAACAAGTCACAAATTCCACCTGCAATCAAAAAGAGGCTATTATAAGGATATGGCATATACATGGGGTCATTATATATGGATATGCTGTATATGGGTCTATCATATCTTTATGTCTATCATATCCTACCTCATATCTGATTTCTTTGGTTCAATCCTTGATCCTACCTATGATAGTTATCCTTGTGGAAGAATGTATGCCATAGTCATTATTTTTCATTGTTATCTGATATTCCTCTACATGAATTGACTGCAGTTCATTTATCCACGGATGAATATTTGGGACATTTTTAATCTTTGGCTGTTATAAATAAGGTTATTTTAAATATTCATGTGCATGTCTCTAGAGTGATATATACTCACTTCTCTGGGATATATAAGCAGACATGTTTAATTTTTTTCCTGTAATTTAATTCATTCAACCCTTATTTACACTAAGCCCTTCTTGCTATAATTTTAAAAGTCACAAACAGGGATTGGGCTGGACGTTGAACATTGTCGGGACAATTATGACTCCCCACCCCCCCCCCTTGCCCAGGGCAGTAGTGATCGGATCCCCATTTTATGAAGCTTTGCTGATGATGCCTCTGCCCTGCACTTTTTCTTTCATAACCAATAAAACATAAAATAGCAAACACCGCCCCTGAACTTAAAAGACCGCACTGTGGTTGCTAATCTGGTTTCAGTGGAATACAGGTTTCTGGTTCCCAGGGACACCTCTTTCTGCACAGTGTTTCTGCCTGTGCCTGTCTGAGAGTCCTTGGTCCCCAGAGGACATCCACAGAAGCACACGGGGCTCTTGAACCTAAATCTGTCACTTTGTGAGGACTGCCAGCATCAGGCTCCAACCCCAGAGGAGGCTTCCCCTTCCAGTGCAAGGGAAATGAAGAGATTCAGTCACACTTGAAAGGAGAATCAGATGATGAACAAAACTTAAAAATACCCAGAAAGAGAAACAACAACCCAGCCTTTCTCTATGGTTTGAGATTTCTTCCTCCCACCTGCCAGGAGCTGAACAGCTCTCTTAAGCAGTCCTTATAGCCCAATGAACCATTTTAAAGGTACACAAAGCTAAAAATCACACAGTGAGTGATCTGAATTAAAAATGATTCATGGGGTTATTCCGCGCTGCAGCTTCTGTCGAGAGTGTTTGTTGATGGCATGATTGCACACTAATCACCCAGTTAGAAATTTCAAGTCCTATTCAATTAATGTTACCTCATCTCTCACACCCAATCCAAATAATTACAAATTCTATCGAGATAATCTCATAATCCTGTGTTGAATCTAGCTCTTCTTCACTTCCATGACTGCTCCAAAATCCTACATGCTTGGTTCCTAATAATGGCTTCCACTTATTACCATTATCATTTGTTTGGGATGATGTTAAGCACTTTATGTATATATTATTTTATTTAAGTTCAGAACATTCCTGAGAAGTAGATACTTTTGTCTCCAACCTACCTATGAGGACAGTGAGGGTTAGAGACTTTAGACTGTGCCAGGTCATGCAGCTTGTAATAGCAGAGATGGGCTCAAACCTGGATATGTCAATGCCCAAGCCTGTGATGCTCTTGTGGCCAGTAGATCCTGTCCTAGACAATTAAAGGGGCGTGCTCTCCTCCACTTATGAGATGACTAAATTAAGGAGAACTCGAAGTGGTTTTCACAGGAAACCTCTCCTGATCTTCAACTATTGCCAAAAAGGAAGGTTCCAGAACAATTATTCTCAAAACACAATAGTCATTTGGGCAGCAACCTTTGAAATTTAATTAACATGTATCCAGTAATATTATGCAACAGGTCAAATCATTCAGTTCTTTATAGGTACGACATTTATATGTAATTGATTCTGACACGAGCATTCATTCATTCAGCTTATAATTATAGAGCACTTATAATATGCCATGAATTTTTCCTGGTGCTAGAGATAAAGCTGTGAAAAAGGAGACGGAACCTCTGCCCTCATGAAGCCTCCATTCTAGTAGGAGAAACAGAAAACAGCAACATAGCAACCAGACAAAGGAATGAGTATGTGTTAAGTGCTACAAAATCATAAGGTGCTATCATAGAGAAAAACAAAGGTGGGGGACATTTAATCTGAAATAAGAAAAGTAGGAGAAGACAATAAAGCTATATGCAGCAGAAAGGAACCACATTGTATATGCAAAGTCTCTGAGCTGTAAAAAGATTTGAATTGTCCTCAGAACTGACTGAAGTTGGGTGTGACGGCAGTGCAGTGACTGGGACAGAGGACAGATACATGGGATGAGATTGATGAGGTTATTTGGAGCCAGATTATATAAAGCAAGGATATTGGGTGGTGTTCTAAGTGCAATTGGAAGGCACTAAAGGGTGTGAGATAGGAATGGCATGATAAGATTTATATAAAAAATATCTATATGGAAAATGAATTGGAGAGGAGCAAGAATGGAAGTGGGGGACCGGTCCTAAGACTGTTTCATTACTTGTATAGTGGTCCATGTGTATGGACTGTCTGTCCCTCCAAAACTCCTATGTAGAAGTTCTTACCCCCAGTACATTAGAATGGGACTATTCCAACATAGGGTCTTTAAAAACATAATTACTATCAAATGAGGTCACGAGGATGGGCCATAATCCAATATGACTGGTCTTTCAAGAAGAGGCTATTAGGATACAGACAAATGCAGAGGAAAAGACATGTGAAGACTGAGGTTGAGATGGCATCTTCGAGGCTAGGAGAGGGGCCTCTGAGGAAACCACTCTCCATCTCAGACTTCTAGTCTTCAGAATATTGAGAGTTGTTATAGCAACTCTAGCAAACCAATACACTAGAACAGAGATGATGGGGAGCAGTGGTGCTTTCTCTTTGGGTCCCCACTGCTGCTATCATGGGTGACCTGTGGGTATAAAGCTGTCACAGCTCCTGCAACAACCAGAATAGCAGCAACTAAGCAAGGAGACCAAGGCCTTCCTCCAGCCTGAGGGAGACCCTTTGACTGTCAGCTGCTACCCAAACTTGAGCAGAGGGCTTGGTGGCTGCTGGGTCCAGAGCACACCCCTCTGAAGCTTCTGATGGCTCACTTCCTTCCACGTATGTGTTGGGGGCGTCCAAACCCATGTCTCCAATGTCTTTCTCCCATTAGCCGTTATACTCTTTTCTGGTTTTCTGGCCTTCCTGACTGCCAGATCTGGGCTGCAGGTCTGGTGCTGGATGCACCTATGAGATTGCAACAAGTTTAAGGGACATCGTCATTCTGGGACTGACCACTTCTACTTGCTTGTCTTATTATTACATTCCCAGTGGCTTCCCATTCCTTCCTTGTATTAAATTCCTAACACCCATCAATACATAAGACCCATGAGGGCACAGCACTGTGAGCAGTAGCTGGTATGTAGTAGGTACCTTGTTGAATGAAAATGAATGAATAAACAAACACCTGTTCAAAAAAATCTGTTAGGACTAAATGAATGAAAGTTGTGGCTCTCCTTTGCCTGTTTCTTCCACTAGGAAATCTCCCCATAATCTGTGATGGCGTAAATCTGGCCCAGCCTGAGTGAGAGACTAAGGCTGGTGAACTAGTCTAATTCTTTTGGGCTAAGGATTCTGGGACAGTGAAGTGGGGGAGATTGAGGAAAGAGGTGGCTGAAAGGTCTTTGGGGGAGTCTTATTAGCCAGGTGAAATTTCCTCTGGCACCTTCCTCCCCACTGGCCTGGAGCCTGTGGCTGCCTGTCCCACAGAAGAAGTTTGGCTGTGGTTACACTTTCTGCTCCAAAGTGTAGAAGAGCGAAGGGAGGAGGGGCTGTTCCTTGGATCAAGGGTTGGGGGAGGGGGAGCTGAAGGGCAAGGAGCCCAGGCTCCCTGTGGTATCCGGTTTTACACAGATCTGCTTAGAAATAGAAGAGAAGCGCTCCGGAAAATGGGAGGGCTTTGGCAGGAGTCCCAGGACAAGGAACAGCAAGTTCCTGCCAACTTGTGACGGAAGTGGGGGATTTGTGGGAAGAGAGGAGGGGCGAGGGCATGGAAGGGAGTAGACATAACCCAGCGGCAATTTTCCTGGTTAAAAACCCTCCTCTGAAGTAAACAAGTGTCTGAAAAATCAGGAGGGATTTTGTTCTTCAGACTGCTGTGCTCAGGGCTGGCCTACTTCTTGTGAGGGCAATTATTCCCAGGTGTTTGTTTTCAAAGAAGGGCTGTGTAAGCTATGCTTGGCCCTGTCTGGGAATGCTTTGGAATAATGGATGTGAAAATCAGTTCTGTTTCTTCCTGTGTTTCTGAGGCAGAAACCATCCTGCTAAACTCTCTCCGGCAGGAAGGGGCTGGGAAACGCCATTTTTCTTAAAGGGAGCTCCCTTTATGGCCCAATAGAACCAAAGCAAATAATGCCCCTTCAGAGATCTAGTTATGCTGGAGACAGTAGGAAAAGAGTCTGGCTGTGCAGAAAATCTTCCTGACTAATAGGCAAGATGAACTCAGGAGAGAAAGCCTCCTGAGGGAGGGGCAGAAGGCCTTGACAGGGGGAGCAACTGCAATTCAAATGTAAGTGTAAAATCAACATGACCCACTGAGAGCTGAAATGGGGAACAGACCACCAGTCTGAGTGAACTGATTCTCCTTCCAGAATCCCAACCTGCAGCTGTCCCTGGTGAGTTTGGGGTGTTTCCTTTGCTCTGACCTCAGGTCTTTGCCTGGCCAGCGCCGAAGGCGTCCTCTCCTTCAGGAAGTGGACTGTGAATCTGCTTGGCCTGGGACGCGCCCCCTGAAAACCTGTGTTGGGCAGGCGCAGAGAGGAGGAATGAATTAACTTTTCCTTAGATCAACTAATATTTACCACATTAGAAACTGAAAATAAGAATTCACAAGGTTATTAATTCATTTAAAAGTAATAATAATAACCACACCCCCCCCACAGTAACATAAACAGCTCGCTGTGGTGCCAGGAGGCCACAGAGCACGTTCTTGGTGATTCTGAGCAGACAGGTCAAGGAGTCCTGGAGCCCTCAATGGCTTTTTTTTTTTTTTTTAAAGATTTATTTATTTATGCATACAAGCACTGGGGTACAGGCCAGAGGTGTGGGGGGTGAGAGGATTCACCACAGAGAGCAG
>JAGFMF010011413.1:2141728-2155740 GCA_019455555.1 Galemys pyrenaicus
CCTGGCCGGCAGCAGGGATCGAACTCGTGCTGCAGTGGCTGCGGTTTGCTTCATAGTGTGTTGCTTAACCCACTGCGCCACCGGGGAGGCCCCTCAATGGCTTTTTTAGGCTTCTATTACATCATTGTCTCAGAGGCGACCAGGTACATGGCAGGCAGGGGGGCCGGGGGCCAGGAGGCTGGCAGGCCTCCCAGCCCCTGGCACATCTTCAGTCTCTGGGCTCTCTAACCCCCCGCCTCTGCTTATGCTCTCTGCTTCTCCTCCTCTGCTGGTGGTGTCCTCCTGACACCGCCCTTGGGTACCCCGTGTCTCAGCCCAGGTGCACCCACTTGCGCATGCCCACACCCTCCTTGAGGGGCCCGCCATCAGACACGCGTGCAGGACGGCAGGTGTCCATCATCACATCAATGGCGGGAGGGTGGAAAAGCTGATACTTTCCTCTGACTCTACACACGATTAGGTAAAATAACTGCATTTTCCAAAATAAGACAACTTAGCGGGAAGACTGGCATTGTGTTAGTCTCGGAAGTCTGGCCGGCTTCTCCTCTCTGCATCTGCCTCATGCTCTGTGATATGCCATGTGGCTGCCGGACACGCTGCCGTTCACTTGAGAGAGAATGAGGCAAAGGGGGCAAATAACATTAATGTAATTATGAAAATAGTTTTAACTTCACAGACCCACCTAAGAGGGTCTTGGGTCTCCCACAGATGTGGGACCACACACTGAGAGCTGCTACTCTAGAGAAAATTTCAACCTTCTATTCCAGCAGATGTGAACAGCAGATTCAGTGTGGTGTCGTTTATGACAGGAAAAAGCCCGATGTAATATTTGTAAATGGGAGAAACAGCAGTATATTTACAGTATCAGTGAATCTCACAAATTCTAGTTTAAGAAACAATAAAATGTGATTATAGCAACTCACACAAAGTGAATAACTGTAATGACTGGATTACAAATTGTTTGGCAAATCAGATATACCATCATTTTAACACGTTTGAAGAGAAACTTAGGAGCATGTAATAGCATCAGATAAATTGCCGATCATAATCTTGTGGTTCTGTGTGAGTTTTGACCCACCACTCGGGACAAGTTTAAAGAATCATATCATTACAATACAACCCCTCCAATCTGAGCAAGTTTTCTTACCATTTATACTTTTAAAAGTAAAAATTAATGGAGTTGTTGCTGAACTCTCTTTCAATCTAATGAAAGTCATAGGGATACATGAAAAAAATCAAGTACCTGCCATGTCATTAAGAAAGTTATTCCCATAAAAGTTTACTGTGTTTTTGGATAATAATATCTAATCAGAATGCTCAAAACCCATGTGATAGATTTAGTTATTTTTGTAATGTGTATTTTGCGACTCATTATAATGATAACTAATTCTGGAGGAAAATCTCTTCACCTTGTAAACCAGCAGTGGTAAAGATGTTTCTGATTTGCTCTGTCCAGTACTGTTTATAAGGCATGAGACTGTCGAGTGCCTGGCATGTGGCTAGTGTGGATGAAGAATTTATTTTTATTTTATTTTTAATTTTTAATTTTATTTAATTAAAAAAGTTTAAGTGGTCACACGTGGCTAGAAACTATATTATTGGACAGCACAGCTTAAGAACTTCTTGGTCACAAAAAAGGCAAATAAATAAATTTCAATTCATACACATTTTTAATATAAATTGGCCTGGTGACTCAGAAGAGATTTTAATCACAAAATATGTATTACTAGGGTAATATATACCTTTTCTTTCCTTATAGAAAGAAAAATGAAAATACAATGAGAAAAATGAATAATGTGAAATTTTTGGTATTTTTTAAAAGGATGATGGGGTTATCATTTGTTATAACTTTTAAATTCTATTTGGATACATTTAAGTGAGTGGTGATACTTATTTAGAGCTGTCTAGCTAAAATGTTTCAAATTCACAGTGGAATTTAATTTTTGGCAGCTACTTAAACTTAAGATGAGAATTTTTTTTAGATACCAGCGTAAAAATGTTAGAGGGGACTGAATAATATTTCAAAATTCACTTAAGGGATATGCGAGCACTAAGCTTGATGACCCCTGCACAGGACCCCAGCATTCACCCGTCCTCTCAACTCTTTGGATTTTGGGAACATGATGTAGGAGGTCACTCTAGTGAGCGAGCTCTGTAAATAGCATGGAAAACATAACAAAGGAAAAGGTTCACTTGCAGTCAAGTGTCCCAATGAAAAACAAAATCCAAATTAACAAAGCAAGAAAAACATGAAGCCACCAGCCTTCACTGACCCTCTCTTAAACACACACATGCACACACACACACACACACACGCTCTGCTCTTCTCCCTTTCGCAAGCCCCTCCACTCCCACCTTTGCAATTCTGGGGGCAGGTGGTTCATGATCCACACTTTTGATAAATATGAGCTTGGTTTGCAGTGTGGGGTGGTCAGGGAAGGGAGCACTCTCCAGCAGTGCCTCCAAGAATCACCAAAGATCAAAAATTCCACTTGTAGTTGCTTGCATTGCTCAGCATAAATCCTTCTGGTCTGATTAGCCATTGACAGATCTGCTACACACCAAAGGTCTTGTGTGGGTGTCTGGTTTTATTTTGGTGGAAACCAAGGCAAAAGCCTGCATTCCACATCTGGGTGCAGACCAGGGATGATGCATGCAGGTGATGAAATGACTCAAATTAAAGGAATCCTGTGGAAACAGAAACTAGGAGCCAGAGATGATTCTGAGAACCCAAGCATGTTCTCAGCCCTGCACCCAAGAGCACACTTCTGGGGGTGAGGCTTTTCATGGAGTGGACCCGCGGTCGGGGCCCCTCTGCTTTGCACTCTTCAAGGCGTGACTCATGGTTTGACTCATTCTAGCACAGCCTCCATGTAGTGTCAAGAATTGCTCAGCTGTTTTCAGGGACAGCGGGAGGGCAGGAGGGACAGAGACCGAGCAGGCAGGTCGCTGAATGACCTCAAGTCACAACAACCTCCGGTTTGCTCCATTGCTGAAGGGAACAGGAAAATATTCCTGTGACCAAAAGCGTGCCAACCACAAAGGCGAGCGCGCAGCCAGAGCGTGCAAGGGAGCGGGCAAGGGAGCGGTGGGGCCGCCTTAGTCATGTTGTGGGACACCAGACCGGCAGCTCTGAATCAGCCTCTGAATGGTGATTGGCAAAGAAGGAGGCCTCCCTTTCCTAAGGGTTTCCACTCTCAGCTGGACATGCCCCAGGCGGGTGGGCAGGAGGAGCCAGCCCCAGGACTGGCCCCCAGGCCAGCTGCCAGAAGCAGCAGGCAACCCATGTGGCCTCGGCACTATCTCAAAGGCTGGCTTCAGATTCTTGTCAGCTGACTTTTGTATAAGACCCAGGCTGAGGTAACTAAGAGAATGCAACATATGCCCAAAAGTCAAAAACAATTTTCTTTAAGAGTGAGACAATAGGCAAGGTTCTGACGTACCACTTTGGCCTTAGTAAAAAAATAAGTGCAAATATTAGTTGGAGAAAGAAACAGATACCACCTTGGAGGAAGATGGAGGAGTGACCCATGACATAGGGGTACAAAGACAGGCAGGGGCTGCACACTCTTTGCTTTGAATGTCACACTGTTGGTCACCTGAATGTCCCAGCCTGTGTCACATCACACTGTGGATGTCCAGGGCAATCTGAAGAGAGGGAAGATCCAAGAGCAACGTGCATGGGCATGGTAGGAAACGTCTGGAGATCTTAGGCTATAACTAGGGTCAGGGAAATAGGTATTCACACATGTAACAAACACTGAATCCCGGGGGGGGGGGGAATTTACAAATATAAATTTATATATGTTTGTATATATATGTAAACCAATCCTTCCATACCTTTATTTTAGTGCGACTCATAAGACCTTTACCACATGACTTAATCTTAGGGATATTGCCAGATTTTGACAGAACTGTTCATTTGTGTCCAATTCCTGGTTTCTTCATCCCAACTTCATTTCTTTCTCTTCAATTTAGGCATGTAGGAAGCATGCGTGTTTAAGAGTATTGTCATTATAGGGTAACCTTGAATCACCCTAACTCATTAAAACAGTAAATTCTTCATCAACTTGAGAATGAAATAAAGTTGCCTCTCTTTGATCAGTTCCATTAGTTTGGCTCCATTTTCATCTCTGCTACTGCAAGGACGAGCTTTTCTTTCTCCCAGGTCGCTGTCCTGTTACCAGCCCAAGACAGCCAAGTCCTTAGAATGCTTACCTGAAACCCTTGGGCCACCAGAGCCACCTCAAGGCTCAAGGGGCTTCTCGGTCACTGCCAAACCCAGGGCGTCCGGACAGCCACCCAAGCCAAAGGGGCGTACACTCCCCTGAGGAAGGTTGCGCGAAGTGGTTCTGTGGTATGGAAGCGCATCCACACCCATGTGTGACCATCACACCTTCATCCCCAGGACTCATGTCTTCCCCAACTGAAACTTTTTCTCCAAGAAAAAGTAGCTTCTTCTCCCCTTCCTTCCAGCCTGAGGCAAATATCATTTTTTAATATAAATTTTTTAAAATTTACATATATTTGACATCAATTGTAATTGCCATGTATTCCCCATCACCATATCACCAGTGCACCATCACCTCAGTCCCCCGTGCTCCCGTCTGCCCTCCACCCCTCCCCTCTTCCCTCCCCACCAAGTGTCCCCAGTCTGTCCTTGTCTTTGCATTTTTGGTTTTTGTTTCTTTCTTGTTGTTATTATTATTGTTGTTGTTCTTATTCCTTTCCTTGATCCTTATTTGGTTCCCTTATGTTCCTCCTAGGGGAGGACTGAGGCAACTATCGTTCTATTTTCTGATTCTGAATTTGGCTACTCTGGGTACCTCCTGTAGGTGGAATTATCCAGCGTTTGTCCTTTCGTGTCTGTCTTCTTTTCCTTAGCATAATCACTTCAAGTTTCATCCATGCTGAAGCACATGTCTGAAGCTCCTTCCTTTTTAAGGTTAAATGATAGTCCGTTGTACGCACACTTTGTCTAAAGTTCATCCACTAGTGGCACTTCAGTGGTTTGTGCCTTTTGGCGTTCCATACCCTTTTCTTAACCGTCTTGAACTGTAGGTGACACATGTCGCTTCTGACCACGTCCCGTAGGAGCACCTATTGCATGGCCCGCCTGCATGGAGGGAGCCAGGGACATACGCGCCGGTGACTGGGCAGCTGCTTTCCAGAAACAGTGCTGCCCATGGAGGCAAGGCACGCTTTGCCCTTCTAACAGCTATTTACTCTGGCCTGGGGGGAAAAGTGTCCTTAGTTTTCCCAGCTTCAGTTCCAAACAGAACAGAGGTTTTTAGATGTAAGTGATCTTTCAGTGAACAATTCTAGCTAACATTTGCAAAGTTTTGTGTGGTTTTTCATGTCCTTTTCATACGGTGTATCCGTTCAGGTTCTGATTCTGTCACTTTCTTACTGTGTGGTGTTTGTAGAGCCCTTAGCACTACAATGAGTCCAGTAAATGGTAATTATTAATCCTCACACCAACACAAGCATGCATTATTTCCTCATTGGTACAAGTAACGATAGAGTCTCACAGAGATTAAGAAACTTGTTTATAGCAGCACTCTTTACAATAGGTAAGACCTGGAAACAACCTAAATGCCCAAAAACAGATGAGTGGATCAGGAAGCTGTAGTACATAGACACGATGGAATACTTCTTAGCAATCAAAAATGAAAAACTAGACGCAGTCATAGGAACATGGATGGAGCTGAAAGGGATTATGCTCAGTGAAGTAAGTCAGAAGGCAAAAGAAAAATACCAGATGGTTCCTCCCCTAGGAGGAACATAAGGGAACCAAATAAGGATCAAGGAAAGGAATAAGAACAACAACAATAATAATAACAACAAGAAAGAAACAAAAACCAAAAGTGAAAAGACAAGGACAAATTGGGGACACTTGGTGGGGAGGGAAGAGGGGAGGGGTGGAGGGCAGACAGGAGCACTGGGGACTGAGGTGATGGTGCACTGGAACTATGGTGATGGGGAATACATGGGGATTACAATTGATGTCAAATATATGTAAATTTTAAAAAAATATAAATAAAAAAAAAGAAACTTGTCCAAAGTTACCTCAGTTGTAGGTGGTGCCCCTTCTCTGTCTTCTCCCCTTTTCCTTGGGCACCATCATCATGTGTTTGAAACAGAATCTTGAAGTCCTTCAAAGGACATTTTATCTTGTACTGCTGCCACTTCCCAACAAAATTTATGAAGACCCTCCTATATTCTGGGATGTAAATAAGAGCTCTAGGATGTAAATATGAGCAAAAAGTGACCCTCTCATCCAGAGTGCACTATCTGACCTATGATACACACATGTGTACAGATCCTCTCATATCTTGTATCAAGCAATAGAGAGAGATGTGCAAAGTGCCATGGGAACTCAGATGCAAGAGTAATTAATTTTGCCCGACAGCAAGAAGGTGGCATCTAATCTCGGTGTAGACAGCTAAGAGGATTGGGGGACGGCTTAGAGAGACGTGACAGCAAAGTCAGGGTGGTGTCAGAGAGCATGGTGTTTTTGAGGATAAAGGTAAATACAATCAGAGCAAAGCGTGCATGGAGACAAGGTGAAGAGGTGTCTCGATGGGGGAGAGCACAAATGAAAGAGCATGTTCTGCAGATAAGACAAAGACATATTTAACTGGGGCTCATCCAACCAGACCTATCTTCCACAAAGCTCCCTTTGGGTGTAAACTAATTGAATCAGAAACTAAGCTACTAAGTAGCCCATTGCATTGTAACCCCACTAAGAACCAGAGAGTAAGGCGCACCTCGTTCATTCCGTGTCAATCCTGATACCACATTCCGGTTCACTCCAGGCAAAGGCCAGAGAAATTTTCCCCTTGAGGACATTCGTAGTCCCAAAGGGCACAATCCCTTTGGTCTGAAGTTGATGAGGGACTTGTATTAGAGTTTCTATCCTGTTGGTTCCTAGAGTCAGACTAAGTCAACCCCCAAGGTAGACACCTGGCAGCCAATCAGGGAACATAGGTTGTAAAGACAGGACTGAAGCTTGGGGGTGCCAGAACCACTGTTAATGTCTCCTCCCCCATGAGTATGAAGGAGGCGGAGGCGGGTGGGGAGGAAGGTTGACGAGGTGATGATGAAATGGCATCAGAACCCAATTAAATACTCATGACACCCCACTCCCATGTAAGCTGACTCCCCTACCTCCCTGACATCAGAGTGGGATTCCCAGACATGTTTGTAATTTACAGAGGTAGAAAGAAAAGGAATTCTGGGTTGAGAGTGAACCTGTGAAGCTTCCTTGCCTGAGACATCAAAGCCTCTGAGCTCGCAGAGGAGCCTGTGGGCCAGACCCACTTGGCCCAGGCAAGGCCGTCCTTGAGAGCGCAGGCCCTCCGTGTGGACATGGGCAGGCCTGGTTTTGAAACCCAGCCCCCGAATCCTCACCTTCGTGTGACTTCAGGGGGCTTTAATCTCTCTGAGCTCTGGCTTTATTATTCAAGGCCTCACATGGGGCCTCCCTGGTGGCACAAGGGGGTAAAGACTGCACTGTGAAGCATCTGCAGTCACTGCAGCACAAGTTCGATCCCCAGCCAGGGAGGGGACCCACATGGCGCAGCAGACCTCTCCTGCCTTGCCTGCTGCTCTCCTCCGCAGTGTGTTTCAGTCAGTCTGCCTGTTCTGCTCCCCGCTCTGTCTCTGGTGGATCCTCTCACCCCCACACCTCTGGCCTGTAACCCAGTGCTTGTCTGCATAAATAAATAAATGTTGGAGAGAAAAAAAAAGCCTCACAGATGGCTGTTCTGTTTTAAGTGTAGCTCTCCTTCCACTGACTATAGGATGTTGGAACGACAGTGCTCTGGTATGTGTTACCTAGGCTGGGAGGCTGGACCTTCGTGAGCCACACTTTCCAGTCTGTGTCTGCCTGGAGCTCAAGGGTGTGAAAAGCAACTCACCAGAAACTGCCGAAAGTTCTTTTTCCTACTTTCCTCCGGGTCTGTTGATTTGACGACATATGCCAGTGGATGTGCAGAAAAGATCAAAATTCGATCAAGGTTGATCCCTGATTTGGCAGGGCTAAACCCAAACAAATCATTCAGCATGTACTGCTTGGTGTCTCAGTGGCTGCCTGGATGCCATTCACTTGGGACACGTGCTCTCAAGCATCGTTGACCAAAGATTTACAAACTGAATCCTTTTAAGTGTAGGGGAGCACATTATTTGAAAGGAATATGTGGCCAGTCTTTTTTTAAAGCAAATAATTTTCTTGTCCTATAAATAATTTCCTGATATAGATGTTGCAATTTCTGGTATTGAATATGTTGTCCTCTTATGAATACAGGCGGACTGACACACAGTGTGAGGTTGATGTCAGAATATAGAACTGATTAGCGCCTGTGAACTGGCAAAAGCAACCAGGGATTGAAAACCCTCCATGAATCAGTTTATCCAACAAACACATGCCGAGCACACTCCCGTGCCAACCACAAGGGCAGAGTGATGAAGGCAACACACTTCCTGTCTCCATGAACCTCACTTTAGTGGCAAAGACAGGCGCACACACGGCTTCTGAGAGGAGAGCATCCCAGGTGCCGTGTGGCATTGTATAAACTGTGATTAATTCTAGCCGCTTCATGTTGAACGTCTAGTTAAGATACTGGCTTATCTGGCTTCCCCTTCTATAAATGGCCTTACTGGAATGCATTTCAAATATTATGAAAACAGCACAATATCACTGTGAACTAATCCTAAGTGACACCATCCGTTTGATACAAAAATTTATTCAGAAAAAGTTTAGGTTGTCCCATCAAATATATTACTAGCCTATCAAAAGCTTTAATTGCTTTTTTCCTCTCCAATTTTGTTCTAGTTTTCAGAATTATTTTGCACAGCCTGCTGGGTTCCTTTATTCCTCTGGCCGCACATTAAGAAGGTAAGGCAGAGCCTACAACTGGTTTCACAGGAAGCCGTGAGTCTAAGCTGCCATTCAACACACCTCAGCCCAGCTGAGATATTTTGGGATCCAGAATTTATTTGAAAAGAGTTGAATTGAGCAAATTAAGAAAAGACACTGGCAGCCCAAGGACTAAAGGACATTCACGTGAAAGTTAAAGGAAGCAGATTTGGAATGCAAACAGAGAGAACTTGACAGTTAGAACCATCTAAGGCCAGTCGGAGCAATAGGCTTTCTGTTGCTGCCAGAGGCCAAACAGAGGTGTGGTGTCTTGTCAGGGGTTAAAAACTGAGGTCACATCAGACAGTCTCTACAGCCCTTTGTGAGGATTTTAAGTCCGTGCTCTGCTTTTAGCTGATGGAATATACCTGAACTGGGAACACTTCCTGGGTTCTGGTTTTTGCTAAACTGGGAGTAGGGAGCAATTGTCAGAGCCCTCCCTGGCCACTGTGGAGGACCCCATAGCCTGGACTTCAAAGGTGAGTGAGCACAGTCTTGGAAATTGGGTCTTTAGATCCATCAGCAACATATGATGAGTTGGAAGTTCCTTCAGCCCCAACACTGAGGACCAGCAAAACTGGTATTTCTTGTTCTAATTATTATTTAGATGACTATTTGGATCATTCCTGAGCAAGGCTTGAATCAAGTCAGACCTGTTAATTGAATCAAGGTTATATAATCATATTTGGGCATTTAAATGCAAACCAGTTATGTTAGAACCCAAGCATCTTATCCACAAGGAGAGAGTTCTACTAAGTGTCAGGTATGTATGCTAATACATAGGCCTAACTCCAGAAGTGGAGGGTGGAGCACTCCAGGGCACTCCTGTTTCGATGAGGTTGTTGTAATAGTTATTGCTTTGGGCACATTCTGAGAAGATGCTAGAAACATCTCAAACAAGCATGACATTGAAGTCATCCCAGCTTGTTGAACCATTACATTTGCAACATGTTCCTCAGTAATATCTGGTTTGTCTTACAGCTGCCTTATCAGAATCTGTAGGGTACATTTGCTAGGAGGCCTCGTTTGGCCTTTCTCAGCACCCCCTCCTCTTCTCCCTTGACAAATACGTACCACAGGGCCTGACGAGGCATTTGGTTTTTTCACTCGAGCCTTTTTCTTATTTCCAGTCTCAGTCCCACTGCCTCCAAATCTTGCACTACCCAAATACTGGCCCTTCTAAAAAGGGATAGAAAAGCAGGGAAGGAGCAATGGAGAAGTCACTGACAAATTGATGGGGATTAGCGACATAAGGCAATGCATCAGCAAGAAGACACTAGGCTGAGTTTGAATCCAAACTGTCTCTAAACTCTGTCCTAACTAAACTGTCTGAGACTTATTCAGGGAGGCCCTAGCCTATAGACTCCCCATATAGTCTGCCCTCCCCATTTGAAGAATTAAGGGACCAAGTGTCAAGAACTGATCTGGTAGACCTTGCTGGAAATATCCAGTCTGAAAAGACATCCAGATGCCACTGCTGGAGATGCCACATTCCCACAGTAAGCACTTTCTGCTTATACTGTGTCTTAATTTCTGACATGAAATTCTCAGGTGCTTCTAGAGAGGGACATTCTAGGAAGAGTGCTATCTTCACCACCATCCTGCTGGGAACCCTTGCCTACTTAGAGTTGCAAAAGTCAGGGAGGGGCCGCTCACTGGAGGTGGGGTCCTTGGGGCCAGTTTCATTGCAAGCGTGTAGTTGAAGTGTGTCACAACTGGGCAAGCGTGCCAGGATGCCTGTGTACATCTTCCAGAGAGAAGACACTGACTTAGCAAGGCCAAATGAAACAGCAGGCTGATTTTTTTCCACCAGCTCCATTAGACTCACAGACAACTACCCCTAAACCTGATTTTCAATTAGCCTTTTCTTGCCAGAAAATTCTGTTAAATGATTTTATATGGAATTGAAGTTCTTGATGGAGATCTGGGTATAGTTTCTCAACCTTTTGAGACTCAACTACCAAGGGTTCATGTTTATTCCAGGTCAACCCTTCACCTCTTCCCCCTGGGCACCTGTGACAGAGATAAGCCCATGACATCTGGCAAGGCTGGCAGGATATTAAGTTTAGGCAGGAATGTGGGTGTTAGCACGTCAGAGCAGATCTGAGAAAATATTGCAAGCCAGCCCTACCACACTGGGAACACAACCCATAAGAAGCATAAAAATAAGAGCAACTCTCTCACCTCTCACACTCAGAGGGAAGTGCAAATAAAGGACAGCCCTGCTTATGTGTTCAGGGAAGAGGGAAGCTCAGCTGGGTCCTGCTCATTCACTGGATCGTCTTTTACAAACACCGCTGTGGAAGCCAAGGCATAATAAATGGTGGACAAAAGCACCCTCCCTGTCCTGAGCTCTTGATGGTAGCTGTGCGTCCCCACGATCTGCAGATCAGCATGATGTGCCTGCAGGTCGGAATGATGGCCCGTGGCTGCTTGGCTAAGGGTAATGGTCTCAGATCTAACTTTGCATCATTCACCCAGAGGGCTCTGTCCTAGAGCTATTTTCAGATGACATAGATCCCCGGGACGCCCTTGCCTCATGCCACTGACACCTCTAAGAGTGACTCTTGCCATATGACCATAGTGACAAATGAAACTTTTCTCCAGTGATATCATTCGAACTTTTAGAAGAGAGAGGCTATAAGTGAGAATACAGACTTCCCGTTGTCCCACTTGTCATATGCTCCCGGAACTGTGGGCCAAATAAGACACTTTAGTATGTTAAAAAGACTAAAAATAAAAAGATAAGTCCTTTTTGGGTTATGAAATATGCCCTTACCATGGCTGGCTTACAGTATATGGTGCTACTTCAGTTTCTAAAACAGAAAGGGGCCAGGTCCAGAGTTTTAAATATCAAGTGGTTGTTTGGGAACAGCTTAGAGGAGGATATTGGGGCCGTGGCTCTGTAGTCATTTTCCCAGCTGTGCTCTGAGGTCTTTCGTAAAAGAGAATCATAATTTCTTTTATATTTTATCTTTCATAAAAGATAATCATAATTCCCTCTTTTAAGGAAAAATGAATCTAATTGTAGTTTTTCCTTAAGAGGCACCATCCTCTAGCTCCTTCTCCCCCAATCCTACTTATCCCTCAAAATCCAGTACAAATGTTACCTCTCATAATTAACCCTATTTGGAATTTACCTCTCTTCTCTAACTGCCATAGCACTTTCTTGTTCTGTATGTCTCTGTTGCCACTTTCCACTTACTGTAAGGTAAACTACACATTTGTTTTATATTAATAAACATTTAAAGATTGAAATCTTACAGACTATGTTATATTTTAACCACCATGGGATTAAATTGAAAACTAAAACACTACCTAGATAATCCTAAATATTTGGAAATTAAAGAGTATACATCCAAGTAATTTCTTCAAAGAAGAAATTTTAATTGAAATTAGAAAATAATCAAATTCAGTGATAATGAAAATTCAGTGTTATATTTCAAAATGTGTAGGATGCAGGTAAATCAGTACTTAGAGAGAAATGGATAGCATTGGTCTGATCATATTAAGAAAGAAGAAAGGGTTAAAATTACCCAAATTTCCACTTTACAAAAGAAAAAATAAATCAAATTCCCCAAAGTAGAATAAAATAATAAGATAAAAGCAGAAATCAGCATATGGAAAACAAACTGTCAGGATTTTGAACAGTTTTACAGAAATAAGTTCTTCAAAAAAATTCATAAAATCAATAAACCCCTAGCAAGACTGAACAATTTTTAAAAAAGGAAATACAAATTATACCAATACATGGGGTGAAAGGAGGGATGTTTACCAAGTCTGTAAGTGTTGTAATAATAATGGGAATTTTAGGAACAGTTTTATGCCAATAAAGTTGATAACTTAAGTGAAATGGACAAATTCTTTGAAAAATACATTATCAAAATCAACAGAGAAAGAAACAGAAAATCGAATAATCTATACTTCACAAAGAAATTGAGTTTGTTATCAAAAACTTCCCACAGAGAGAATTCTAAGTCTAAATAATTTCACTTGTGAATTTGATTCTCTAAAAATATAGATCTTGAAGAGAGAGAGACAAATTTCCTGATTTATTTTTCAAGGTCACTATAACCCTGATATCAAGACCTGATAAAGACGTTCAAATACCTATGAACATAGACATTAAAATCCTTACCAAAATAGTAGCAGATGGAATTCAGTAATACATAAATATAATAATACATTGTAACCACATGGACTTTATCCCAGGAATATAAAATTGACTTGAAAATCAGTCAATTTAACTGGCAATGTTAATATTTGTTATATACTGGTATATAAAAAACTATGTAACCATTTCAGCAGTTGCAGAAAAAGAATATGATCAAATTTTTAAAAATTTTAAAAAAAACAAAAACCTCTCAAAAATCTAGGAATAGAAGGATAAAATCTTGTACAACAGTGAAATATTGAATATTTCCCTCCTAAAATCAGGAGAGAGGAAGGGTTGTCCACTTCTAGCTCTTTTATTAAAACTTGTAACTGGAGGTATTAGTACAATAACACGAAAAAACAAGCAAAAGAATTAAAGGCTAGAAAAATATTGTTTTTATTGCTTATGACAGGATTGTTTATGTAGATAATGCTAAGGATAATGGAAAAATCAGCTATATTTCTATATAATAGCAACAACTAGAAAAGAAAATTCAAAATTATAAAATACATAAAAACTAATTCCATCAAAGATACATGATAACTTTTCTTTAAATACTACAGCAGAGTATTGAGAGAAATTAAAGACATAAAAGAGAAAGATACAGGTCATGGACTGGAATATTCAATATAATTATGATGTTAAGTTTACCCTAAATGACCTAGAAAATCTTTCTCTTTCTCCCACAAACACACACATATACACACACACACATGTTTATATTTATTTTTCTTCCTAACTCTGTACTTAAGGAAAAGTATCAGCTCACATTTATGTCTGCAGTTCCCAACAGCCATTACAAGGTTCGCTTTTCTTTTCACATTCATATGCCCCTTTTCCTTTTTTTTTTTTTTAAAGATTTATTTATTTATGCATACAAGCACTGGGGTACAGGCCAGAGGTGTAGGGGGGTGAGAGGATCACCACAGAGAGCAG
>JAGFMF010011413.1:2155790-2167352 GCA_019455555.1 Galemys pyrenaicus
CTCCCTGGCCAGCAGCAGGGATCGAACTCGTGCTGCAGTGGCTGCGGTTTGCTTCATAGTGCGTTGCTTAACCCACTGCGCCACCAGGGAGGCCCCATATGCCCCTTTTCTGACAGTGACATCTACTCTCCTTATGTTTACAAGTTGATCAAGTTACAAGCTACAAGTCCCTGCATCTCGCGCCACCCTTTCCCCTACCCGATGCCCTCCTCAGCACACACAGGCCCGGACACGGCAGGTTGGGTTGGCCTCCAAGTGGACACCCTTCTAACTTCACCGAAGCCAAGCTCTCTGGACACCTCCTGGAGATACCGACCTTGTATTGCCCCTTCATCATTTTAGGATCAAATCATCTGGAAGGAGAGGGAATAATAAATTGAAGGTAGAAGAAAGAAGAAAGAACGGTAGATTTAACTCTTGGATATTTTTATCATTTTACAATTTTTAAAAAAAGATTTATTTATTTATGCATACAAGAACTGGGGTACAGGCCAGAGGTGTGTGGTGGGGGGCAAGAGGATCCACCAGAGACAGAGTGGGGAACAGAACAGGCAGATTAACTGAAACACACTGCTGAGGGGAGCAGCGGGCGAGACAGGAGAGGTCTGCCGGGCCATGTCGTTACCTTCCTGGCCAGCGGCCTTATTGAACTCGTGCTGCAGTGGCTGTGGTTTGCTTCGTAGTGCATTGCTTAACCCACTGCGCCACCAGGGAGGGCCCTCATTTTACAATTTAAGTCCAGTTTTTCCACTTCTAAACCATGGCCTGGGAGGTCTCGATCTTTACAACCAAGTGAGGCAAAGAAACTAGGAACTTTCATAGACAGAGATCATTTCTCTCAGAGAAATTCTCTCATTCCTCCAGGGGCATTTATTTAAACAGCCACTAGTTTTAAAAATAACATTTCCCCCTTCTTTTCATCATCAATAAAATCAATAAAGTCTTTCTGTCAAAGGACAAGCATATATTTTATCTGCTTTAGTAACTCTGAGCTAGGTTGTCTGCATTTTACAAATGTGCCTCAGAGGGATTAACAGAGTAACTGGGACTTGAGAAGCGGGCTTTCCCCCTCTATTTCTCATCACATTGAATGGTCTCCTGTACTCTACCAAGAGAACAACATGCACACATGCGCACACACACACAACTATACACACGGTTGAGAAGAATTATCTGGTATTCTTGGGAACCCAGATGAGAAGATTCTGTAGCAAGAAGAACAGTCTTCTCCGAGGAAGGAGCGCTGAACCACCTCCAAACAGTTAGGCCAGGTCCAGGCGGCAGGGGAAGGAAACTCACACAGACCCAGACTATGTGAGGGCTCTTTTATAAAATAATGGGTTTCTACACACATTATTTTCCTAAGTCTACTAGAATAGCATTAGATTTGCTTACTCTCACTCTAGTATAGATTTCATATTTAACTTTTAAAATCTAGTGAATTTTAGGCTCGTATCAGCCCTGGGTAATGTGGGAGATAGTGGACATTGTGTCTGGAGGAACTTCAGTATCAAGTTTATTACATAGTGACATAAAATGCAAAACCCCCTTCGCTGGACTTTTTAACATTCTGGACATATTTATTTTGGTTTCTAGCCTTTTTTTAAGAACAAATCTCAGGGGTACACAGAACCTCCTTTCCTATTTTGCAGCTTTCCAAAGTCTGCAATTACTTCAAAAGAAAAAAGAAAAAAATAAACAAAAGACAACCATCAAGTTTAAGAACACTATAGCAAATGTTTAGAATTGAACTCAAGCTAAGTATTACATTTCTTGCTGAAATCAACTCTTTTTAGTACACATTTAGAAGCCGTTCAGATATGCGTTTGAAATATAGTATCTGGGGCCTCCCTGGTGGCGCAGTGGGTTAAGTGCTGAACTATGAAGCAGACCGCAGCCACTGCAGCACGAGTTCGATCCCTGAGGAGTTCGATCCCTGCCGCCGGCCAGGGAGGGGACCCACATGGTGCAGCAGACCTCTCCTGCTGTGCCCGCTGCTCCCCTCAGCAGTGTGCTTCAGTTGATCTGCCTGTTCTGCTCCCCGCTCTCTGTGGTGAATCCTCTCACCCCCCATACCTCTGGCCTGTACCCCAGTGCTTGTATGCATAAATAAATAAATCTTTTAAAAAATATATAGTATCTATGTATTAAGCAATATTTATACATCTATGGAATAACATTCTTTTCCCCAAACATGTTGTTCTTTTTTTCCCAGAGTTAATCCTAGTTTTAAATGCTTCTTCCCCAAATTGTTTTATCTTTGTAAGATAAAACCTGAAAGTTTACTATTTCTGTTTGTTATTGAAAAATAAAGTATGTGCCATAAGGGGGGGACAGCTCAGACTGTAGCCCCAGCTTACACTCCGGGAAAGAGGCTCTGGCACAGCACACCCCTCCCCTCCATGGGGAACACCCTATCCCTCACCTCCATGTCCCCCTCCCAGCTGGCCCCTGGCTACGGTGAGTGTAGTTTGTTGGGGGGATCACTGTGATCTGCTGTCAGGAAAATCAAGACTCCTGTGGAGTATGGGGAGTGTGTTTGGAGATGGGAATGAGCCCGAACTCCTGGCTGTGGAGTTAGAGTTCATACTCCAGGCAAAAGACAGTGGCCAGAGGCTTTAATAGGAGAAACACCAGGGCCAGAGAGGCACATATTTCATCTAATCTAAGGTATCTAATTGTGAGAGCCACCATTACTATATCTGCCCCTAAGGAAGAGAACACACCCAAGATGGAAAGGGGGGGGGCAGAGCAAGACTCAAAGGGCTACTCTCTCATTAGCGTAGGAGAAATGAACCCACATGTAAGGGGCCAGCCAGAAACCTGAATGCCTGGACCTCCACACTAGTTGGAGGGAAGAAGTCACAATCTGTCCTGATTGTGGCGTGAGGCCTGAAGTTGTCACCACCACCATCTAAGAAACATGAAGCAGAAAACATGGGTGGATCCCAGGTTGTAAAGGGGAAAGCAAGCACAGCAGGGTTGTCAAATGAGAAAATTTGCACTAATTCATATTGAGGAAATAGGGTAACTAGGAGCAATTTGGAGAAAACAGAGCCTCCTCTGTGACTAGCCACAGGCTGAGGATATCACATCAGTTTCTGGAAATTGCCTGCTGGGTCTCACCATGCCACCAATACTTCACCACAAAGAGGGTTCCTTCCTCTGGATCTGCCCCCTCTGTAGGCTCTCCAGTCACCCAAGGCTGGAACCTAGAAGTTGTTCTAGAAGTTTCCTTCTCCCTCACTAGTTGTGCATTTAGAAGCTTTGGAGTGAAGGTCCAGGAATCTGACTTTGTTTATACACCCAAATAATCAGACCTCAGAATCTGCTTTACTTGAGGACAAAGTGTGAATGAGAAAAGGACTTATTTGATGTGGAGTCCAGCACATAACTGGGAGACACGTGTTCTTTGGTGAGGGCGTGTGCGTTCGGAATGCCACCTTTAGTGAAGCCAAGTAATCCTATGAAGGTCATCTGGCAACTCTTATGTCAGCAGCAAGGGGAGGGAGACGGTCAGTGGCAGCTGGAGGGGAATGCATGGCGCAGTGTTGGGAAGAGCAACCAGACCATGAAGAGAATGTGAGAGTTGGCCTTGTGCTATTGGCTTCTCATCCCTTCCCCGCTTCTTGTAATGTGCACTCTGCATGCCTTTACTGCTCCAAGAATCTCCTAGGACATATGCCTGAGACAAAATGTATTGTTGAGTCCGTCTGAATAATGCATGTGAATAAACCCAGTCAGAGCCTCCAAATAAATTTTTAAGATTTAAGATCGCCAGATGGGGGGTGGTGATAGAGGGAGTAGGAAAATCTCTACTTTTGTAGCTACCCAAGACAAGCATCTAAAATCAGTCCCTTTGGTTATTAAAAATGCTACCTACCAGTTTCAGATTACACCTGAATGGAAGCTTCTGATGTGACCATACACACATATGTTGCGAGATGCCCGACCTTACATTCATCCTCTCATTTAACCCTTACACAGCACTGCCAGGCAGAGACTCGTCATGCCACAGTAGAACTAAGGAAAGTGAAACTCAGAGAGATCAAACCACTTACCCAATGTCACACAGGCAGAAGCTGGGATCGGAACCCAGTCTGTGTCCCGGGCAAGCACTTTTTACTGCCACACTCCAGTTCTGAAGCTCACAGAAGAAGGGGGTTTCAAACGAGGTTAGGGTGTCTACTGACGGCAGATTTCAGGACAATCTGTAAAGGTGAGCAGATACCAGTGGGGATGCGGAAGCAGACAACACTGCTGTAGACTTCATGAAGTATGGCAACTCAAAGGAGTTGGTGGTTAGATTTTTTTTTCCCCCTTAAGTTAGGAGGGACATGGGAAAAATTACTGTTTGAGCAGGAGCCAGGGCAGAAATAATATAATCAGGCTTGAGAGATCTTTACAGAGAGCCAGGACTAGGATCAGGAGTGAAGGAGAACGTTGACCAAGACAAGGGAGACATCCTCTTAGTCTGAACGAAGGAGCCCAGGAGTAGGTGGTGACCCTGGTTAAGGCTTTGGGAGCAGGAGGTTGAGGGACTTGAGCCCTGATTTCTTGATGCCACAGGTGGTGAGGCTATTAGCTGAGGTGAGGACAATAGTGTGAGTTTTTTTTTAAAACTGAAGTAGAACATATAGTGAATTGCACACATCAGGAAAAAAGTTGAATAAATTTGTAGATAGGCTGGGTAATTATGGGTACAAAGACTAGAAGGGATGGATAAGGGTTAGTGATATCAAAGATGCTTTAAAAAATTCTTTCACTGTTATATTGATTTTTCAATGAAAGGGTGATTTTTAAAAATTCATTGAATCCCACTTTGCATCCAAATCACTGCCCCCAAACCTTTTGACTATTTGGCCACCTTCACCTCAATCTCTTCTCTCTTTCCCAGGCTTCAGATCAGATTAGATCGCCTATCTAGTTTCTCCTGTGATTTTACATTCACCAAATATTCACACGCCCTGTTTTGTGAGATGAGACATCTTTTTGGAGTGTCAGCTCTTTGCTTAGGAAACCTTGCCTCAGTTTGATAAGTTTCTGCTTTACGCTCATAAAAACGAGGAGGGCATTTATAGTTTACATAAATAAAAACATCACCAGCTGTTGTCATGGAGATGGGCCCCTCCCCGCCTGCAGCCCGAGAGTCTGCTTTGCACAGTCTGCTGCAGGAGGCTGCAGGAGGCTCCAGACTCACATAGAGACAGATCCGACCCATTGGCCGGTCCCGGCAGCACAGCTAACTTGTCCTCAGAAGACAGCCGCTTCTGAGGTGGGATAGGTAGCTGTACCACCGCACGCTTCTGCCTCCCAGACTGATTTTGTTCCCTGTATCATGGATATTGATTCAGCTGTGGTAATTAAAGCCTCCCCAAATACAGGCTTAAGCCAAGCAGAAATTGACTTTCTTCTCAGGTTCCTTCTACTTCGTTGCTTTGCTAAGTTTGGGGTGTTGCCCTCAGCAGCTTTCTCCGAGACCACCACATCTACACCCCAGCGGGAGAGGTGGAAAGGAAGCAAAAGGAAGGCTGCCCCTCTCTTTACTGTCTGAGTTGGGCTTGCTCCCATCAACCCTGGCAGTGGCAGGAGAGTCACATGGCAGGAACATGGCCACAGATGCCAGCGAGGCTGGTGGACTCAGAGCCAGACCACCTGGGAATGAGACCTGCTACTACCACTGAGGGGTTAACCTTGGACGAATTATTCGTCTACTCCGTCTTAATTTTCTTATCTGTAAAATAGAGAAAATGATGATAATAGCACTCTCCCCTCTGCATTGTTGAGGCAGGTGGGCTAGTATGTGAAATGTGAAGTTTTACATTTATATATATATTAAAATTATATAAATTTACATATTAAACCTGAAACTTAAGTGAGCTGTTACATAAAAATTTTTAAGACTCGTGTTTGCCACAGAATGGGCACAATATATAATTATCATGGGAGCTTTTACTGTAACATGAAGTAGTAGTGGTGGAAGTAATGTTGGTGGTGGTTGTTGGTGGGGATGGTGGTGGTGGTGATGGTTGTTGTTGGTGGTGGTTGTTGGTGGGGATGGTGGTGGTGGTGATGGTTGTTGTTGTTGGTGGTTGTTGGTGGGGATGGTGGTGGTGGTGATGGTTGTTGGTGGTGATGGTGGTGGTGGTGATGGTTGTTGGTGGTGGTTGTTGGTGGTGATGGTGGTGGTGGTGATGGTTGTTGGTGGTGATGGTGGTGGTGGTGATGGTTGTTGTTGGTGGTGGTTGTTGGTGGGGATGGTGGTGGTGGTGATGGTTGTTGGTGGTGATGGTGGTGGTGGTGATGGTTGTTGTTGTTGTTGGTTGTTGGTGGGGACGGTGGTGGTGGTGGTTGTTGTTGTTGTTGGTTGTTGGTGGGGATGGTGGTGGTGATGGTTGTTGGTGGTGAAGGGGTGGTGGTGGTGGTGGTGGTGGTAGAAGGCCTCAGAAAATGCCACTGAGACTGAGCTACCCATCGTGGTGATCGGCACCATCTACTACCCTTGGATTGACTTTCTCATTTTTTCATTCATCATCCAAGTTTCTGAACTCTGGCTCTTTGGATCTACTTCACAAAATAAGCTACTTGCCTAAAATCCCTGACTCAGGTTTTGCTTTTTTGAGGAAGCCCTGGTAGCACAGTCACCCAGAAGGGTCTCCGGGAGAAGACAGGGGTCCAATGTAACACAAACATCTCTTGCCCTTGTGTTCTGCTTTCTGTAGCATGCATGGTAGGGCTGAGAGGGCAGTGTGCCGAGCATCACCTCCAGAGGCAGCTACACTCCTGTTTCCCCAGTCTTTCTGCAGAAAAAGGAGCCACTGTATTGGCCGCCTCTGCTAAGAAGAGACATAGTGGTTTCACTTTAGCTCTGAGGTCAGGCTTTATGATTATTCATTCATACCTCACCTCATTCTATAAAGGTTAAATGTGACTGATAGGAAATAAGAAATGCATGAGTGAAATGTAAATACGGAATACAATTAGGGTCAGGAAAAAGACCAATTAGAATAGTCCAGATGACAAGGTCTTACACACCTGAAATATTTGCAAAGCAAATGTATGTTTGAGTTTGCCATTGGTCAAAAACAGAAGGCCCAAAATTTCCTATGAAACTAGGTGAGGGCGCAAGTCAAGTATGACTAAGGTTGTACGTCTCTTCAGAGGGCTGGCTTGGTGGATCCGGCCTTACATTTCCTCCTGGTCAAATATTTTGGTTGTGAAAAGGAAGAGCGCATTCACTTTAAAAATCCAACTCTTGATGCGGCCTCTGTTTTCTTTGACTCTAAGTGGGGCCTCAGCAAACCCAGGTGAACTCCCAGTTCTGTCACCTTCCTCCTGTGGGAAATACATCACTTATGTTCTACTTTCTAGATAAATGATAAATTAGAGTCTGCAAAGAGTTAAGCTTGCCTTTCCCCCTTAATTTTCCCTGTCCGACTTAGCCTTCAGCAGAAACTGAGGTTTCCACCTTGGCCTCCGGCTGGCTCATTGCTGCGGAATGTGGCAGACAGAAGGAGTCCAATTCATTTTGTGAACTGCGTTAATTACAGAAGGACCATTGTTCCAGGAGTAGAGTTACTCACCAGAGTGAACTGAAATGGCATATCTGGACAGGTCTACTTGGCGCTTGGTCGTTAGGCAGCTGTGATTTCATCTGGTTTACTGGATTCTGACTTACCTTTGTGGCTGCTGTCTTAACATGGATGCTGCACCACCAACAAGCCAAGGGGATCCTTGAATGCTAAACAGCCCTTCCCCAGCAAAGTCTCATATGGTAGCTTTGAGCTCTAACGTAGTGATTAATCTTCAGTGGAAGACTGAATGTAACCCCCAAGGTGTGTCAGAACAGTTTAAAACTCATCAGTAATGAAGATAACCCAAAGTCCATCAACAGAAGAAAAGATAAACTGTATTCATCTATAGGAATAGATAATAACAAGGATAAATTAAACTACCACAACAAAAAAGCATCAACTGTTGATATATATGGTAACATGGAGGAACTAAAGATCACATTTGGTGAAAGAAGCCCCATATGAAAGCATAATATGATAATATGATTTCATTTACATGAAGTTCCAGAACCTACAAAACCCATCCAAGGTGATGGGAATCCAAGTGGTGGTTGTCCATAGTTTAACTGAAGGGAAATAAGAGAACTTTCTAGGGGAAATGGAGACAGTCTATATCTTTTTATTATTTTTTAAAGTTTTATTTATTTATGCACACAAGAGCTAGGGTACAGGCCACAGTCACAGGAGGTGAGAAGATTCACCAGACAGAGCAGGGAACAGAACAGGCAGACTGACTGAAACATACTGCCTAGGGCAGCAGTGGGCGAGGCAGGAGAAGTCTGCTACGCCATGTGAGTCAAACTAATGCTACAGTGGCTGCGGCCTGCTTCATAGTGTGTTGCTCAACCCACTGCGCCACCAGGGAGACCCGACAGCCTATATCTTAAATGAAGTACTGGTTACACCGCTGGGTATGACTGTTAAAACATATCAGATTGTGCGTTTACAATCTATGCATGTCACCATGTGTACATTTTGCCTCCCAAGTTTAAAATATCAAATAAAGTGAACCAGTAATTATTGATCTCGGGAGTGAATCATGGTATACTGTTTAATTTAAAGCAGATTTGAAACAATTTGTGTTGTGCAAATACTTATAGAAATATATATGAATATCTACAGCAAGAAGGATTTTTTTTTAATCACCTAACTGAACTTGCCAGTCCCATCCTCTGAACGTAATAGAAGATAAAATTTGCAATTCCCCCAAATAAGAGAGGAAATGCTGGATTTCAGTTGATATTGCCCAGTCACTTCTGCCCACTCCCAAATGTTTTCCACTGTGGTGCGTAAGCCCCATGGAATACTGTGTAGCTGCAAAAGAAGATGAACTCTGCCATTTGCAACAACATGTTTGGAATGGAAGGGGCTATGCTAAGTGAAAAAAGTCAAAAGGATAAAGATAAATACCAGATGCTCTCACTCACATGTGGAGTATAGATGAAAAAAATCCAAAGGAACTGACAAGACTAAACCAAAACAAACTCTAGAAACGGGACAGCAGAACTGAGACTGCTGGGGAGAGGAGAGAGGAGAGGGGGCCCAAAGGCCTATGGGTGTGTTGATAGTGGGAGTAGTATTGTTAGGGGGAAAGGTGGTCCTGAATGGATTATGGGTGTGTGGACTCCAACCCCCACTCCAGACCATCAGGGTTCCAGAACCACAAATCTGATAAGATGATTATCAAGGAGTGGGTCACTGGGACCTGAGGGTGGAGTTAAGCAGCCAGGCTGGCCATAAAACCAGAGGTGAGCCTGGGGCTCGCTCTCTGACTGAGGAGCCAGACCCCTTCCTTCGGGAGACATCTTTCTTCCTTCGGAGCCATCTCATTCGACTCGGAGCCAGCCCTCAACGCGCCATTGCTTAGATCTGGTAGAGTATTTGTGGATTTGTATCCCTTTCTTTTTCTTTTGGTGTTATTACTATTTTATTCCCCTTCTTTCATAAAATAAAACGTGCTAATAACTTTTGCCACGTGTACCTGGAGCTGGGACTTTTTAAAAGTCTTCTGAGCGGGCGGGTGGAGAACCCAGTGAGGGGAACCCATTTTATATTAGGGTTACCCTGTAACAGTTTGATAACATACATCTGAGGAACTATGAACCTGTTCCCCTAAAGGGTACCTAGTGTTTTAAAACAATGTTACTGCAATAAAGAAAAAAAAAAAAAGAAGAAATTTGTCTTCTAAGAATTTCTGGAAGTCCTTAAAAAGACACTGTTGGGTCCAGCCCGTGTCTTAGCATGTACGAGTCCGAATAAGCCCCGGACCGGAGTGCGCAAGGAGGCTCGCTACGTGGCGGTGAGACACCCATAGGCGAGCCAAGGCACGGAGACTGTCAGCAGCCCAGAGCGACTGTTCACAGTAAACGGACTTGATTGCTAGACCGACCGAGGGTCCAGCCCCGGGAGCACTGGCCCAGCAGCCTCACCCTTGGCGGGAAGGACCCCGGGCTGCCTGCGCGCTGGGATTTTATAGTCACAGAGTCACAGGCAAGGAAGATAAGGGAAGAAAAACGAGTCTGGGGGCTTTCCTTACTGGCGCCAGACCCCTCTGGTTTATCTCATCCTGGTTATGACCCCCTGCTTGGGAGGGGGAATGTGTGTAGATAAGGGAGCAAGGGTAGAGCAACCTTGCATACTTTTACTGATTAACCTTTACTGGTTACAATGCATTCATTTGCTGATTCCTACAATACCATTGATGAACCGCAGAGTATTTTTGTTACAGGGCAACCCTAATATAAAATGGGTTCCCCTCACTGGGTCCTCCACCCGCGCGCTCAGAAGACTTTTAAAAAGTCGAATGAGATGGCTCCGAAGGAAGAGAGATGTCTCCCGAAGGAAGGGGTCTGGCTCCTCAGTCAGAGAGCGAGCCCCAGGCTCACCTCTGGTTTTATGGCCAGCCTGGCTGCTTAACTCCACCCTCAGGTCCCAGTGACCCACTCCTTGATAATCATCTTATCGGATTTGTGGTTCTGGAACCCTGGTGGTCTGGAGTGGGGGTTGGAGTCCACACACCATTCAGGACTACCTTTCCCCCTAGCATTTTGTCTAGGGCCATTATTGTGTACATTCTGTGAGATTCCCCTGTCCCTTCCCGTGACCCCTGACTAGTTCTGCTCCTTCAAGCCAGGGTGTGCGAGGACACCAGGGCCTCTCCACAGACACTCTGGTGCTGCCTCCTCCCAGAGGGGCTCAGTTCCAGATAGAGGCTGGGAGAGGGTTTTCTAATGTTCTTAGCCCCAGGCAAATGGGGCCCTGCCCCTCACACAGCCCCTCCTGCCTCCAGCTTAGGAATACCTCTTATGAAGTTTGGGGGGTTTCCAGGGAACTATGGAGAGTCTTGCTTCCAGAATCTGCAAATTGCTCCCCTTGGCCAGGAATCACGGGAGATTGGGTCACCGGGGATGTGGTGCAAGTGCTGATTGAGAGAGAATCTCATTTGTGTTGGCCTGAGGACAGGGTGGGGGCTTTGGTGAACCCACACTCCATGACTGACTCGGGCCTGAGCTGCCTGTGTGCCTCTGCACGGACTCACCCACGTGTTCCCACCGCAGCGCCGCTCCAGGGGCACTGCATGGAAGGTCCACAGGGGTGGCGGGAAGGACTATGCACTGTGGGCAGCTTCATCCTCCCACCACTGGCGCCTCGCGTCTTCTCCAGGCTCTGGGTCCAACGTCACTGTCCCCTAGTGTTAGGGGGAAAGACCCTCCTGAATGGATTATACAAATAGGTTATGGACTTTGACCCCCATTTCAGACCTACAAGATCCAAGAACTACAAATCCCATAAGGTCAGTATCGAAGAGCGGATCACTGGGACCTGAGGGTGTAGTTGAGCAGCCAGGCTGAATATAAAAGCAGACACGTGGGCCTTGGGGGGGCCTTTTTTTTCCTTGGGAGTCAGCTCTCAGCGCACCGTTGGGTTCCAGCTCCAAGGAACTGGTAGGATATTTACAGATCTGTATCCCTCTCTTCCCCTTGTGTTA
>JAGFMF010011413.1:2177097-2226348 GCA_019455555.1 Galemys pyrenaicus
CTGTGGTGAATCCTCTCACCCCCCCACACCTCTGGCCTGTACCCCAGTGCTTGTATGCATAAATAAATAAATCTTTAAAAAAAAAAAAAAAAAAAGAACTTGGGGAAGGAGGCCCCCTGCCTGCTCTCTGGGAAGAAGTGCAAGTCTGTGTGGGAAAAAGCAGTAAAGAAGAGTCTAGAAATCATCCATCTAGGAGGCATGCAGTGAGGTAGGCCCACACCTCTGCTCTCCCCAGGACAGCACGGGCCCAAGTCCCCCACTTGCTGAAGAGCATAGCACCAGCAGGTTTGACTCTGCGTCTCCAGCTCAGCCCACGCTGACTGGGATGTTACTCAGTCCTGGGTGTGGTCACGCCCACTTGTCTCCCAGTCAGTGTGACCAGAGTCTCAGCAGGCCTCTGAGGCTGGCTTCTGGGCTTCATTGCTTGCTCGTCACTTTTTCCACTGCCAAGGAGAATGATGGTGCTGAGCATGCACAGGGGGCTCTGGCTCCACTAGGTGCTGCCTCTTCTGGGGTGGGAAACCATTTCCCTCCCCACAGCTAAAGGCAGCGCCTCAGGAAAATAAGCAAAACAGGCCCTGGAGAAAGGGGTAATACAGGGGCTTGTGTGAGGGTTCAAGGTGGACAAGGAGGGGATGGGAGTGTTTGGTGGTTGGACATTGGTCTTCCTGAGGAGATTCCAGCTAGTTTAAGAATCACAGAGCCCAGGGACAGTAGGAGCTGTCAATAGGAATAGACCCTGAGCCCCCCTGGTAGTGCAGCGGGTCGAGCACCGAACTGTGAAACATCCGTGGCACAGCAGCGCGAGTTCGATCCCCGGCCAGGGAGGGGACCCATATGGCGCAGCAGACCTCTCCTGCTTTGCTCTCTGTTCCCCTCAGCAGTGTATTTTAGTTGATCTGTCTGTTCTGCTCCCCACTCTGTCTCTGGTGACTCCTCTCACCTCCTGGGCCTCTGGCCTGTACCCCAGCTCTTGTATTCATAAATAAATAAATTAAAAATAAAAAAAGGAATAGGCCCTGAAACACAGGGCCACAGGAGACACAGCTCCTGTCAGATGTTATACACACACACACTCAGTGTGAGGAGAACTGCAGATACACACATGCACATACACACGCACACACGTGCATGGGATCAACATCCAAGATGGAAGCTGAAGGGTGCCACTAATACACTCCTTTATCTTTCAAGTTCTCAGCCAAGTAACTCTTTGTCTCTTTCTGCCTCCACAGAGACTGGTCTAACTTAGACAACTTCATCCCAGATCCTGTGCCAGAATAATATTGGAATTCACACTTTCAAGACTTGCCAGGGACTGTAGGAAGTCAAAGCTGGGAGAAGACAGTGGAAAATTGACGGGTCAACATTTTTGTAGTTTCTTGCTCAATGTTAAGACTCTGATAGAAAATGAAAGGGCTGTCTCTTTTACAGAAATGCACTGAAAGAATCCTGATGTGATGTCACTGAGGCCTGGTTTATGCCTCCCATCTACCAGCCCTGAGTCAAGCTACCCGTTCTGAAGGACTTGGTCCCATGACTCGTTGCACAAAGGCAAAGCACAAGCAATCGCTGCACCACCTGCTACCACACGCGGAGTCCCGAGCTAAATGATGTCATCCTGAGACTCAGAGAATGACAGGTGACAATGTCAAGCCAGTGACACATCTCAAAGAAACCATCTCTCACGGGACACTTACTTCTGAGCCTCGAGAAGACATCTCAGAGCCACCCACTGGTTTCTCGGCCTTCCAGAGTTCAGGGGATCATGTTCCTGAGCCAGTGGGAGGACAGGCTTACGGTGGCAGAATAAAACATTCTGGGGGTGACCGTTCCCAGGCATGGCAAGTCGGGAACCATCTATTGTGCTGCATTTCTCCACCCTGATAGAGGAGGCAGCAGAAGAACAAAGGAAGTGAGGAGGAGAAAAATCCCTCTCCGAGTGCCCTGCCTGGGAACCCGGAGACACGGAGCTTGGCATGTGTGCGAGGCAGAGTGCACAGCCTCCATGGAGCTGATGGTGCAGAGTCCCTGAAGGGGATGCCAGGGCAGGGGGGGTAGGTGGCAACCTGGCTTGAGATGTTCATGCACTCAATGAGCTCCATGGTATACCAGCCATGAGGAAACGGTTCCCATGACAGTGCAGAGACAGAGACCCTCCACTGGACAACACTAGATGGTGCCTAATGAGATGTAATCCCAGGGTTCTCTGGAGCTGAAGACCAGCTGTGGTAAAGAAAACCTTTGTTATCAGTAGGGTGTTGTTTTAAACCACGGAGATGCGTTAGAACCACCTGCGGAGCTTTGAAAACTACCAAGAACACACTAAGATTGGAATCTTTGGGGAAGGTCAGTCACCCCCATTTTTAAAAGCTGCCATCCTGTAGCAGGATGAAGAACCACTAGCCAGAGCTCGCAGTCCCTCTCATGTGGGCTTGCTCCAGAGACCCCCCTTGAAGGGACAGCCACTATGGGAGATGGACCGGTGAATAAATGGATTTATAGTTCCAAACGTTTTATGTTCATGAACTTGGGGATCTGCTCACGACCATCATCTTCACTGTCTCTAGGCCTTGCACATAGAAAGGGCCGTGAGTTCCCTCACTTCCATCAGACCAGAGCCCACTCTTTTGGGACTGAATGGCTGTGTGAACATCTCTTTCCTTTGGAGGATTCAGAAGGTTCCCTCTCTCCAACCGTCCCTGAAAGTGTACTGCCTGACCTGGTTTGAACAAGGCAATCATGGTCTATAGAACACTTCCCAATATTCCAGGAAATTTGTGGCATGGGAATTTCATTGGTGACAGGTGTGGGGATCATGATTTAAAATATAGAACCAGTAGGAAAAGGCCTATGTGCCCAAAAGGAGTAAGCCCAAGGAGAATGAAAGATGTTTGTCAGGATAATACCCAGGTAGTGAGTGGGAACAGAGTTCTAGGTGCTGACACCTTCACACACATGCACACACACGCACACACACGCACACACGCACACCGCTTCATTCACATACAGATCTTTGTAGTAAGCATCATCATCCAGGATGAAGGCAGCAAGTATAAATTCCTGTTATTCCCAAATGCTCAGAAATGCATATTATCCTTTGTCTTGGTTTTGTTAGACTTGAGACATCCATGAGGTACTGAAGGGCAAGAAACCACCTAGGTAGTTAGTTCTAAGAGCCAGTCTTAGGGTGGAGAGGTCTGGGCTGGTGAGAGAAATTTGGGAGTCAAGAGCATAAAGAGAGCATTTCAATTTGGGGGCACTGATGAGATGACCCAGGGAGACCATGTAGGTAGAGGAAGGCAGAAGCTGAGACCAAGCCCCTGAAATACCCCAGTGTTTAAAGTTGGATACCCCAATATTAAAGCAGAGAAGAGTGATGGGAGAGAGGCTGACCCAGAAGACAAGCTAGTGTCTGAGAAAAGGGAATGATCAGTTTGAAGAAAAATTAGGACTAAAACATGGCCATGGTCTGGGGAACAGGGCAGACAATGGGGGTCTTGACAACAGCCATTACAAAGATGGGGTTGGGGGGGTCTCGGCAGTGGATGGAGAAGTCATTCTAGAAATCTGGGAATGGTGGGGAACAGAGAAGTGGGAATATACCTGGAGGGGAATTTATTTTTGTGCAGATGGGAATAATTCAGGAGCTATGGGAAGTGAAGTAGAAGAGAAAGAGGAGATACCCCAAGGAGTAAAGGCTTTGGGAAGATGAGGGGAGAGGTGGGGTCCCAGTGGATGGAGAAAATGAGATGAGAGAGATCTAACAGTTCCTGTGCAAAGGAAGGAAGTTAAAGTTTATTCAACTTAGAGAAAATATTTCTTACTTCTTTTCCCCCCAGGTGGTTTGTGTTTATGGGATGGCCTAAGAGAAATCTCCTTTCACAGCAAGATTCCAGGCAGTGGAATGTAAGTCACTCATACTCCCCTGCCCTGAGCTAATCAGAATTGCAAAAGGCATATTCAGATGTACTGTATTATATCAGAAATAGTATGGGTGAAGTGGGGGCTGTTTATCACTATCGAGGTCATACTGATTAAAATAAAGACATCTGAGCTCTGTTTAATCCACAAGATGAAAACAAGTATTTCCAGACAGCAGCAAGAGTACCAGGGAACGTCCCATTTGTGGTCTCAAAACTGTAGGGTTTTGAAAAAAGCACAGCAAGTGTTGAATCAACAGCATCAAGAAAGTGAAGCAACACTCCCCTACTCTGTTTGCATCTGACTTCATGAAGCAGCGATCTGGCCTTTGCCACACTCGCTTGGAGGAGCACAGCCAGCGCCCCTGGGGAATGCGTGTGACAGTTATTTGTGAAAACTTGCTACACAAAGTATTCCTTAGACACAGCACGGGAGAGTTGCTGTATTATATCTCTGGAAATCTACTACATGTGGTGAAATCAGCCCTCCAGAGAAAAAGTTATTTTGATTCTTAAAACCTTACATTTCTTCTCAAAAATTCTGAAAGAGCTAGCCAAGGAGATAGAAAAATACATAACTTTCACTGATTCTTGAACATTCATAAGTGACGCGGCTGCAAATACGCGTCACACAGATGAAGGAAAGCAGATCTCCCCTGGGCCTGAGGAACATGGGAGAAGGATTTGGGTTTCCGCTTTATGCAGAAACTTCCCTTGAGGACCCAAAGTGCAGCTTTCTCTCCATGTGGATTTCCTTCAGTATTTAAGCACTGATACTTATAATCGCACAGGTTGCCTTTCAGAAGTTCTCTAGGTGCTTCCTGTTCTCTGAACACTGACTACTGCCCTTTGCCCTTGTCCTCAACAGAGGAGTCTTACTCTTAAAGTTGCCCTCACAGCTATCATCACTTTCCTGAAGGCATCAACAAACTGAACCAAAAAAATGTGTCCGCCCTAGGCTAGGTAAGCAATGACAAGTTGCCCTGGGGAGTCCCAGGCTCTGATTGGTTTTTCTTTACCTCTAATCTCCTGTCCTTCTACATTCAAAGTAGACAGAGGACAGGAGAACACCAAGGACCCAACTTTACTCAGGAGGCGCTGCGACCCCAGCAGTTCTCACGGAACGGAGATTTTCTGTGAAGTTTCCAGGATCCTGGGAAGGGTGCAATGACGGGGGAAGGCTGGGAGAGGCTGTCAGCTGAAAGCCTAAAGAAGGTGAGAGTTTGGGGCCTCCCTGGTGGTGCAGCGGGGTGAGCACCACACTGTGAAGCATCCGTGGCACAGCAGCGCGAGTTCAATCCCCAGCCAGGGAGGGGACCCACATGGTGCAGCAGACCTCTCCTGCCTGGCCCACTGCTCCCGTCTAGCTGTGTGTTTCAGTCCATCTGCCTGTTCTGCTCCCAGCTCTGTCTCTGGTGAATCCTCTCACCTCCCTTGACTCTGGCTTGTACTCCAGCTCTTGTATGAATAAATGAGTGAATGAATGGATAAATAAATAAATCGTTTTTTTTTAAAGATTTATTTATTTATGCATATAAGCACTGGGGCACAGGCCAGAGGTGTGGGGGGTGAGAGGATTCACCACAGAGAGCGGGGAGCAGAACAGGCAGATCAACAGAAGTACACTGCTGAGGGGAGCAGCGGGCACAGCAGGAGAGGTCTGCAGCGCCATGTGGGTCCCCCCCCTGGCCGGCAGCAGGGATCGAACGAACTCGTGTTGCAGTGGCTGCGGTCTGCTTCATAGTGCGTTGCTTAACCCACTGCGCCACCAGGGAGGCCCTAAATAAATAAATCTTTAAAAAAAAAAAAACAAGTTGAGAGTTGGTTTGCCAGCAAGCCCTAGAAGGTGACTCAATGGGAAAGAACTTTATAGAGAAGAATGATGAGTAGGGATGTGGCGAGAGAGGCATGCGGAGAGAAGCCACCAATGACACATCATGAGGCTAATGTGGCAGGTGGTTCTGTCAGCATTTCTTCCCAGTTTGTATTGAGATTTTTCCCAGTCCAGCTTCTGCTTATATTCCGGCTCTGAGCCCCTGAGGACCCTCTGTAAGGGGGCTCGAACCTAATCAGCGGGCTCTTCTTCCCACTCTCCCAGTGAGTTCCTCAACCATAACCAAGACAGCACAGGAAATCAGTTGCCTTTGGAGCAACTGACATCTTGAGAGTATGTGCTGACCACAAAAACAAAGGGCTGTGTTTGTGGTTTGGAATGTCACTGCAGTCGTGAGGATGTGTGTAATCCTGAGTATGCAGAAGTTTGCTTGCGGTTGCATGTAGGACAGATTATAAACTCTGTCATATGTTTCTAGCAAACACTGATACCCTTTCCTCTGGGGCTTATTATTAGACCAAAGATGTCACAGGAGGAAAACCCCAACCACGCTGATGGCCTCATTCCCCTCTGGCGTGGCTCTGGGATATCCAGTAACAGGGACCCTAAACGCCATCTCGGTTGCAAGAGAGGCCCTGACATCTCTGCGTGGGCTCTGATGGCACCCACTCGTGACGCTGACCCCACGTTGCCAGTGTCAGCTGCACGCAAAATATGGCAGCCCTGCTCGGCAGGTGCCACCTGCCACGTGGTCTCGTTCAGGAGTTGGGTGGTCGCAGTCTAACACGTAGGCCCTGTTGAAATGCTATTTTCAAAGAAGCCCAAATGCCAAGAAACTACAAAAAGTCTATTTGTATGTGGAGAAAGGGAGAGTGTGAAACAAGGGTGGGAGAGAGGCTTCTTACTGTTTATCTTTTTTGTAGTTTTTTGTATTTCGAGCCATGTGAGAAAATTATATATTTAAAACTATTTTTAAAGCCCCACATTATTGCAGAAAGTCAAGAATTCCCACATTGTTTCTTAATGTTGCCCAGTGTAAAAATTCAGAGTCAAAGTTTCTGTATCAGGGATGTGCTATGGGCTGTGGGCCTTTGACCTGTGGTCTTCTCTCTACAAAGGCCTGGAAGCCTTAACTGTCAAACGGTGAAGGTGAGCTAATGTCATTCTCAGTTTCCAGTCATCTCATTTCTTTGAGAAAGGTGTGGAATGGTTGAGATGACTCTGTGAACCCCCAATCTGAGAGAGACCTCAGAGAGGCAGAAGGGTTTTTTTGTAGACTGAGGGGATCAAGAACTCCCACCACATTGGACACAACACACCCTGTTTCCCACTGAAGACCAGCTGGTACGGCTAATACCAGACACATGTTGGAGCCTGGGACAGAAAGAAAACCGTGCATCCCCAACTGCATTTTTTGAAATAATTTTTTCACAGAAGTTGAAACAATACTGAATAATGGAAAAGCTTTAAAACCCAACATTGTTTAAATCTAAATATTTGATTTATACTCACATACAATTTACTATAATTTTGGCTCTGTTTAAGTTAAAAATTATTTCAGATTTCCACTTAGTCAAGAGATATTGTCAAATAAAAGACAATTTCTTTTAACTAAAAAGGGGATAAGCTGGTGGTGGGTATCGTGTGTTAACAAACATCTGAAAAGGGGCCTCCCTGGTGGCACAGTAGATTGAGCCTCACACTGTGAAGCATCCGCTGCACAGCAGCGCGAGTTCGATCCCTCGCCAGGGAGGGGACCCACATGGCGCAGCAGACCTCTCCTGTCCCTCCCGCTGCTCCCCTCAGCAGTGTATTTCCGTCTATCTGCCTGTTCTGCTCCCCACTCAGTTTCTTGTATGCATAAATAAATCTTTAAAAAAAAGGAAGAAAGATACACTGAGCTAAATCCCCCGCCCAGAACGGCAAACGTGTTTTATCTCAAGGGTCTCCTGACTGGTCCTGGCTGCCACAGGATGAGCGGGTTGAAGGCAGCGGAGGTCTGTGTCGCCAGCCCGGTTAGGGAGGGCACGTGAAGTGGACTCTAGACTAGTCTGTTACTGTCTGTTTCTCTAGGTAGGAAATTGGAATGGCGTACATTATAAATGTTTTACACATGGAATAAAAATGAAAAGGAGGTCCTCTCTGGTCATGCAGCAGTTAAATTTTCACCACTATCAAACTATCACCAGATACTGTAGCATAAGTTCGATTCCCAGCCAGGGAGCTGACCCACGTGGCACAGCAGACCTCTCCTGCTGCCCGCTGCTCCCCTCAGCAGTGTGTTTCAGTCAATCTGCCTGTTCTACTCCTCACTCTGTCTCTGGTGGGTCCTTTCACCTCCCGCGACTCTGGTCTGTACCCCAACTTTTGTATGCATAAATAAATCTTTTTAAAAAATAAATAAAATTAAGTTCTTTTCAAAATATGGCCATAAAAACATTCTTCTTGATTACTCAGCTTTTGGTGACCCTCTGGTTTTGCACTGGAAAAGCACCTCACCCTAGTCTTGACATGGTTGCCCACAGTAGCCCAGAGTTGAACTTTGCCCTGTGGGTTGCTTAAGGATTCCAGTCCTCAGGCTTCTAGCGTCATTCAAATCCTACCCAACCATCAAACATCCTCTCAGTACCCATGGCTGAGGAGCTGCTTCCCCTCAATGAACTTGTTTCTGCATTACCTCCTCATCAGGCCCTAAGCCCTGGAGCCAACTTCAGCAATTCTCTATTTTTCATGGGTAAAGCTATTCAGGGAATTGCCAGTGCTTGTCCTTCAGCCTGTGGTTAGACGGAGTATACAAATGTAAGTCTCTTAATCTCTTGCAAGCTCTTAATCATTCATAACCCACTTGATGGATTCTGAGTGCTGATGGAACCACATCCTGATGAAGTAGAGCAACGGGAAGAGAAGGCGCCACCATCTGCCCGAGAACACAGCCCCCCGGCCCCATGGAAGTCCCATCCCTTCTCCAGATACCGTAGGGGAGGGCTGTTAGAATAACCCCTTTTCATTTCCCCAGCAAACACCCTCCCCTCAGTCAGATGTTTTACAGCTGGAGAAGAGGGGTAGACAGTTGTTTCCTTTGTAAAGAGCTGCAGCATGAATATAATTTTCCACATGCTGACTCATGAGACTGTCAGTGCCCAGGATTCCAGCACGCAGTTCCAACTGTTTTTGCTGATTTGCAGTTTGGAGACGGAGAAGTGACTTTGATCTAGAAATTTAAGTTACCCTTGCCTCAGTTTTCCCGCAAGGAGAACACTTACTCCTTTCTGTAGGGCACAGTCTCAGTGACCTCTGACAGCCTCTTCCAACCACAGGATTCCATCAGGTTATTATTAGAATCATCTGGACAGAGCTGCAGTGTGACATGAGGCTTCTGGGTGTGCAGAAGCGAGTGAAAAAGTTTATGGGTGTTCCAGCACATAAAACCCTCTCTGACCATCCATCATTAACTTTATTGGGGTTATTTCTCTGAGCATTTCTTTCCATTAAATGTTTCTGCTGCTTTTCCTCAGCCTGTTCATGTTTTCCAACTTGAGTCAGTCCCACTTACATGAAGACAGGGAAGCCTCATTCCTGCTGGAACTCACCTCCGTCCCAGCATATGGGATGCAGAGGTGGGAGTGTGGATTTTGCAATCAGGCAAACCTGGCTGAATCTCAGCCCTGTCATTTTCTAGAGAGAAGGACAATGGGGCATATTTCCTAGCTGGTCTTTGGCATTCAGATTCCAATCCGGCAAACTGGGATAATAATATGTGACTCAGAGTATTACGAGGATTATCACAGATCAGTGTTCAGGGTAGAGCAAAGAGTCAAAAAGCATTAGCTATTGAGTACATAAGTGAATTTTTGCATAATAAAAAATAGCTACACAAGAAGTACATGAATGTGTTCTGTTGTACAAATTCAAATAATACAGAAGTTATACAGAGCAAAAATAAAAATGAAAGAACCCTTTCATTGATTGTTCCTCCCCGCTTTCCTCCCTTAGCATTAATAGGGATCTTTCTTTGTTTCTCTTCTTTGGGGAGAAAAGGAATTAATTATCTGACATGGGAATATATTCCGAGGCATATCACCTCCCAAAACTTGACAAAGTTCTCCTTCATCACCTCTTACTTTTTTTTTTTTTTAAAGATTTATTTATTTACGCATACAAGCACTGGGATACAGGCCAGAGGTGGGGGGTGAGAGGATTCACCACAGAGAGTGGGAAACAGAACAGGCAGATCAACAGAAGCACAGCAGCGGGCACAGCAGGAGAGGTCTGCTGCACCATGTGGGTCCCCTCCCTGGCCGGCAGCAGGGATTGAACTCGTGCTGCGGTGGCTGCTGTTTGCTTCATAGTGCGTTGCTTAACCCACTGCGCCACCAGGGAGGCCCTTTCACCTCTTACTTTTACTTCTGCCTCTGGAGGTAACCACTCTTGACAGAAGCCCTTCTCATCTCTATTCTATTAATTTTCACATATGTAACAGATATATAAACACGCACATTTATATATCTTTTTAAGAAAAAACTAATAATATTCTCATATAGCAGAATTAAACTATATTTGCTATCCTGAAATTGTCTTTTTATCACTTAACCATGTTTTAAATATATTTCCATTGCTAGTACTCATAGAGTCATTGAGTTATTTTTGATGTCAACATAGTATTCCAAAAATTTGCTCCAACTTCTCTTTATTAGTAGGTATTTAGATTACTTTGAACTTTTCACTCATAGAAATTAATACTGTTAATTTCTGCCAGGCAAAGACCTAGTATAGTCTTGTCACTCATGCCAGCAGCTGCCCGACTGCAGCCTGAAGAAGATCACCCTTCTAAATTGCTAGGGATCCAGGCAAGGACGCTTGTAACAGCCAAGGCGTGCAGATCCTTGCGCTATAACACCTGAGGCCGTGCTGGTGACTGTCATCAAGGTCTTGTTTCCTAAAGGCCTCAAGAGAGGACTGGAGTCCAGATGATCTATATGTTCCACAACCAGAAAATACGAAGAGGCAAAATGCCTTAAGGAGTTTGGTCTCCCACTGAGTTTTCTTCTTTGAAAGATTCACCAGGGAATTATATAAGTGATAGACCTTACTGAAGGTCTATCTGAAGATTTTAAGTGTGAGCAATGTAGATTTTTAAGTGTGAGCCCATGTGCATATTGCATGAAACTAAAAAGCGAACTCTCTGAGTGAAATGCTGACTGACAGTGGATGGTAGAGCTGTGTGATCACACATGTCTACACAGTGCAGGACTCCATATGGATCAGTTGAATGAATGAATGAATGAATGAATGCATTTCTTTGACATGGAATCAATTACCTTTTAGCTTCTCCTTGGCTTTCCTTATAAGCTTATCTTCTCAGTCTTTCCCAGAGGAAAGATGGAGAAATATATCCTACATTTCCATACCGGTCTGAGATTCCTCATCTTTTGGTAAGCCTGCCCGGGTTGATAGCACCAAAGGGCTGTCGTTGTATATGTTCCCTTCTTTTTTGTAGTCACCCCCTTATTATGCATTTTCTGACACCCCATCACACAGCTGAGTTGGTGATTATTCTGTTGCCTCTTAGTCCAATGCTCACATCCTTCTTAGTCTGCTCTCTAAGTGGCAGGCCTGGAGTACAGTTCTCAGCCTCCCTGATGAGCAGGCTTCTGAGTGGCACAGCACAGTAGGCATATGGTCTCTATGTTCATGTACCATCAAGCTTACAGATGCCTCTGAGATAGGGTTCGTCTTAAGTATGGATAAAACAATCATTAAATACGTATGGATCCACGTTGTCTCCTTTGTTCTACTGTGTCTGTGGGAAACACAGACTCTTCCCAATGGAAGCTCATTACCCTGCTGAGAAGAAACCTCATTCCCATCTGAAATGACCAGTGAATTAGCCAGGATGCAATATGCTGTTATACCCGTCAGAGTTCCGATCAGGTCAACAGGAATCACAGGAGAAGTTTTAAACAGAGATTGCTTCTTACAGGAAGCCAATTTACAAAGAACTGAAGGAACAAAAAGGCAAAGTAACCAGAGAATAGAAAGTATCAAGAAAATGGGGCAGGTTGGAGGAAGGTGTGTGCTGTCAGAGTCCAAGAGTTTGGAGGTGTCCCTGCAACTGCAGAAGGTTCTAGAGCCACTGAACAGAAGCCACTGAGGCTGAATCTGGGGTCACCAGGGGGTTCAGCAATTTGCAGAGATGCCACCAGAAGCAGGAGAGACCGAGAGAGGGTAAGAGAGGAGGCATGAAGAGATCTTGTTTGAGCAGTAAGAAGTGGCGCCTTCTACTCTCCTGCCTACTGTGCTGTGCCACTCAGAAGCCTGCTCATCAGGGAGGCTGAGAACTGTACTCCAGGCCTGCCACTTAGAGAGCAGACTAAGAAGGATGTGAGCATTGGACTAAGAGGCAACAGAATAATCACCAACTCAGATGTGTGATGGGGGTGTCAGAAAATGCATAATAAGGGGGTGACTGTAAAGAAGAAGTTATAGGAGAGTGAGTGCAAGGTGCACGGGAGATAGTGGGAAGATGGCACAGCTCGATCAGTCAGAATGGTTTTGGATCTGACCAAAGAAATCAACCTGAAGCAAGCTGAAGCAGTTAAGGGGAACTAGGTAATACGGGGCATAGAGATGCTTCAGGAACACTTGCATCACTTTCTTGAATGATGTTGTCTGGGCTCATGGGCCGTGCCCATGGTCTCTCAGCTTTGCATGTCTTGTTTTCTTCATGCTTTGATATGAATTAGGTGGTTGTCTAAAGACTCCCATCTTCTCAGTGGGTCAACCTCATCAGGAAGAGCGTGCTACTCTCAGATCTAGCAGATTCTATCTCTGAACCAATAGGCTCGGTGCTATGATTGACCAAGACCTCACTCCATCACAAAGACTGGAGGAGGAATCCCTCCCTGGAAAAGAGGGCAGTTGTTACTGTGCGATGACAGGGAAGGCAGCTGAGCAGGCAAGAACAGTAACGGCCACGGCCTTTTTAATGAACCATCACACATGACTTTGCCTTCAAGGAACTTGTGGCTGAGACATGGGGAAGACTTAGGATCACTCCCAAACCACAAATAAGCCAATGCAAATTGATTTCCTCTGAGCTGTCATGCTCACAGGAGCTGCAGAGTTAGATCTAGGGCATCTCCCCACAGCACCTGGTGTGGTCTGAGCACCCAGAGCTGACAGCCCCTTGGCTTCCCACCTCACTCAACTCTGGACATGTGGAGTGGAGTGAGGGTCAAGCAGTCAGCAGGCTCTAGTAGAATCAAGACTTGGTTTGACACAAAGGGATCAAGGGGGTGACAGAGATGGGGATGAGAGCAGAAAGAGCACAAGGGACTGAGGTGATGGTGCACAGGTGAAATAGTGGTGGGAACTCCCTGGGGACTACAAATGATGTCAAATACAATTAAGTAAATCTAATAATAATAATAATAATAAAGACTTGGTTTGACAGAGATGGCATTATGGATTTATACGGGTAAACATCTCAGGATTTCCCTTCAGCTCAATTTCTTTCCATGGGGAGCCATGGGGAGCCACGGGGGCAGAGTGCGACACAAGCACAGGACTGTCTTCGAGTGAGGTCGGCCTCCTCCACACGCAGAGACAGCAGGGGTTGCTTCAGCCAGGACTGGTACCCAGGCCACTCTGTCCCATGGAAATGTCAAGTGCTAACCATATTAAGAGAACCATAAAGATGCCCTCAGGAACTTCCAGGGTATCCATTAGAATTCTAAAGCAAGATGGCACATTTGGAAGGGTTAAACCAAAGAGACTTCAATGAGGTGATTTCTTATAGAGGTGGGCAGAGTTAAAAGAACTACAAAAGATGAGGAGGTGCCAGACCTTCCAACAGCTGGAAGTCATCACAGCCCTAAAGCCCAAAGGAGGAAAATGGTTCTACTGGAGCTCAACGAAGTTTTGGGAAAAGTTTAGGGAAACCGTGGCCATAGAGGACACGTGCCACTGGCAGTCAGGAGGAGAGAGGGGGATAAACATCTAGAAGTAAATCCCAATGCTCAAACCCACCTGGAAGCAGAGAAGGGCACAAGAGCTAGAGAATGGACCTGGCGGTAGGATAAGGCAAACAAAAGACTTAACACAGCCAGGAAGTTTGGGGTGCCAGATGCTCGAGTAAAAGGCAGCCGTCTGAGCTCAGGTGGGGTCCGACTGCATCATCCTGACTTCCTGAGCCATCCCCTCAACCACCCCTCACCCCCGCTCCACCCTCCCAACATCCAGCTCCCTGATGCCCTCTGGTTTGTATGGACTCACTTGGCAAAGGAGTCCAACTAATCTCCAGGGCACGAACCCTACAGCTGTCTTCTGGGATGGTAGACCCCTTCCAATCCCACCTAGAGAACTGAAAATGTACAGGCCACCCAATGTCCCTGGAACTCACCTGCAAGGGAGTGAGAGTGATTGTACAAAGTGCTATGGGATCAGGAACACTGCTGTGAAGAAATTAAAAACTGATTATGAAGTTTTAAAAATTATTATTTTTTAAAAGATTTTATTTATGCATGCATGCAAGAGGTGGGGTACATGCAAGAGGTGGGGGACAGGGGGTTAGGAGGTGAGAGGATTCACCAGAGACAGAGTGGGGAGCAGAACAGGCAGATGGGCTGAAATACACTGCTGAGGGGAGCAGTGAGTGGGGCAGGAGAGGTCTGCTGCGCCATGTGGGTCCCCGCCTTGGCTGGGGATCAAACTCGCTCTGCAGTGGCTGTGGAAGCCCCACAGTGCGGCGCTCAACCCCTTGTGCCACCAAGGAGGCCTGATTATGAGTTCATAGATTGTGATAGTCGTGCTTCTGAGGTAGGGGCACCTGTTAGAGCAGAGGCATTTGGAGCATTAGGGACAGAAGAAATCTGGCTTCTCTTCACAAGGAAAGGGTCACCAAGGAGAAAGCGGGATCACACAACCAATTCTAGGAAGACGTGTTTTTTGCAAGGGAGTGGTGGGAAACTTTTATTTATAATCCGTACAAAAGATAAAGATGTTCTGCCAGCCAGTAGACCACTGGTTCTCAACCCATGTACCGTGATGTCTATTCATAGTTTTCCCCACCAAACTTGGACAATTTATTTTTGCTAAAACTCAGGATGTACATTCCTAAGCTGCTAGCTGACAGATAAAACATTTGTGAAGGGAATTTTCTAATATGTCAAATTGAATACAACTCATTGCAAGTAAGAGATACCAAGCAGGATATAACTACAACCTAGCACCAGATGAAATTTGTGCATTTATTAAAATATGGGAGAACATCACAGACCAGATTCACATAGTGGTTAAAGGTTTAGGCTGTGAACTCAAACTCCCTGGTTTCAAAAGCTGGTTCTTCCTGGTCAAGAGGTCACAGGTGAATTTTCTCCTGTGTAAAATCTGGACAATACCACCTACTCCATTGCTTGTTGGGAAGATGGTAATATCTGTAAAATACTTAGAACTCTACTGGCATATAAATATTAGCGATAGCTCCTATATTATCCCCCATCCACTAATCAGTCTATAAGTACATATTGGTTATCTGCTAATTTTCATGCTAATCTCTGGGGAAAGCAGTAAGAAAAAGAAGGAAAAAGCCACCACTTGCCCTCATAGTGCTGGGGAGGAAACAGTATGTGTTAGCGCTCACATCAACAGAATGACCTGTGTAGTGTCAGAGAATGATCAGGTCTTTCCACCCTCCCACCACTGTGATGATGGACACCTGCGGTGCTGCGAGCATTCCAGGGTGGGCATGCGCAAGTGGGCGCACTTGAGTTGGACACGGGCTTAAATGGGCAGCGTCATGAGGATGCCAGAACCAACAGGACCGACAGTACTGACGAGCAGCAGCAGTAGAAAGCAGCCGAGAGGGTGAGATGTGCTGGGGGCTGGGAGGCCTGCCAGCCTCCTGGCCCCCCGGCACCCCTGCCTGCCATGTACCTGGCCACCTCTACTAATAAAAGTATGAAAAGCCACCGAGGGCTCTAAGACTCCCTTTCCTTGACCCGTCTGCCCAGAACCATCCCAAATCTTGCTTCTGTGCCACCTTCCTGCCGCTACCCTGGAACATGACAGGCGGTCATGACCACGCAGGGCCCGGCCTTCTTGAGAAAGCGAGGGCCACATGCCATTGATGCATTCATCAGCTGACGTCTCATGAGATAGAGATGGGAGGACAAAGACCAAATAAATATTGGTCTGGGTGGGGACACAGGATGGAGCAGAATGGTCCAAAAAGGCTGCCTAGAGACAGAACCCGAACTGAACATAGTTCACAATATCACTGGCGATAAAGACTAGGGCAGGGCCCTCCTCTGGTGGCGCAGTGGGTTAAGAAATGCACTATGAAGCAAAACACAGCCACAGCAGCACAAGTTCGATCCCTGCTGCCGGCCAAAGAGGTGACCCAGATGGTGAAGCAGACCTCTCCTGCCCCACCCACTGCTCTCCTCAGCAGTGTCCTGCCTGTTCTGCTCCCCACTCTGTCTCTAGTGGCTCCTCTCACCCCCTGCACTTCTGGCCTGTACCCCAGCTCTTGTATGAATAAATAAATCTTTAAAAAAAAAAAAAAGACTAGGGCAGAGACAGCCTTCAAAGTGTTGTGGATTCTCAGAGGGAAGGTACCAGGCAGCCTGGATGAAGATAGAAATAAAAAAAATGGGGCATACCATTTTCTGTTCTTAGACGAACTTTTGAAAGGAAAAGGCCTAGCTGGGGCCCCAACCCTAAAGGCACGGAGAGCTGGGCAAACCCATCACAGCATTTCCTCAACAGCCCAGGGTCGAAGCAGACAGCAGAGGAAATGCAAAAGAGATACAGGTGTTCTTTGCATTCATTCTGGAGTATTTTACCAGGAACAAGTGTGATCCTCGCAGGCTACAGGCACAGGCTACAGGCGGTGGGTCTAAGGGATCAGGCTGTGCTGCTAATGCCACATTGGACAGCTCCACCCCCTCTTGCTCTGGCAACTGTGAGATAAAAGCCTCTCAAACCAAGACCAGAGCCTGCACTCACATCGATTCATTGAGGCTGCTTCTCACTCCCAGCCCAAAGCTTCTCACTCCCAGCCCAAAGCTACCCCAGCCAGGGGACAGCAGACAGGTTCTAGATTGGATATAAAGGTTTAGGGTTAATAAGGGAATTGTTGACATAATGGGGAGCAATTCCACTCCGCCTATCATCAGGTGAAGACCCTCTTTGACAGGGAGGTACGTGGGTAGGTCACGTAACTACCAGCAGAGCAGTTAGGGTGCCTTGTCCAGCATTTCATACGCACAGTCCAAAAAAACTTCACTTCATGGAAGGCCTTTGGTAAATTCTTTGGATGTTAATTATTTTGAGGACACTTCTTACCTTGGGTCTGTCCCCCGAGGCCCACCGTGACTCTGGGGTCTCTATGCCTTAGATGAAAGTCAGTCCGAAGCCCCCAGACACCATAATTCTCTTGTCTGGACTGTGCCCAAGAGTAATCATTTCATTTTTTTCTCCCCTCTCAAAGGCTCTCTGGACCGAGGGAACTTAGGGAACCTGCAAATCTATGAATAACCAGCTTAAGGGCTATTGCTATTTCTGGAAAAGGCTCCTGCCTGAGCTCCCCCAGCTTTTTGCAAGGAACCCCCAGGAAAATCCTCTCACCCCGTGTCTTCCATTGCCTTAGTTACTTGTAAACCAATCCCCAGCTGGAAAAAAAAAAATCTATATTGTCCAATGTTAGCCAATGAAGCAATATAAGAGCCTACTATGAAGTTGATATTTAACATCACAACCGTTTTAAACACTTTACATTTTCAAAGAAGCCCTCTGAAGTGGGTGCTATTATTGTCAGTTTCCAAGGAAGAAACTGAGGCTGAAGGAGTTTAGCACAAGAGAAGGGTGTATAAATTTGACATCAGCTGTTGAGTTCCAGGGGCATATCCCTATAATGATTTATCCCGTTTTCATAAGAAACCACCGGGGACTTTGCTTCTCCCAGCTCTCCTCCTTTTCCTGTTGCTGAACAGTTGGGTGTGTCTGGACCACAGATAATTTAAACAGGAATTGCACACAGCTCATCCACTACCTGCCTGGCATGAAGCAGATGCGCGGTGCAGGCTGGTCTCGCCCTACCTCCCCGGGCCTCCAGCACGAGGGCGTCACTCAGGGTCACAGACCCCATCCTCACATGTGTCTCCTTTCACCCACCAATACTGACAGACCACCTGTCCATGCCAGGGTTGGTGCCAGAGGCCGAAGTAAAGAAAGACCTGACCTCCTTCTTGGAGTTGACAACTGTAGGGTAAAAGGTTGACCAGGTCTTTCCACCCTCCCACCACTGATGATGGACACCTGAGCTGCTGCGAGCATTCCAGGGTGGGCATGCGCAAGTGGGCGCACCTGAATTGGGATATGGGCATAAATGGGCGGCGTCATGAGGACGCCAGAACTGCGAGGACCAACAGACAGAACTGCGAGGACCGACTGATAGAACTGACGACAGCAGCAGCAGCAGCAAAGAAAGAGAAGAAGCAGCCGAGAGGGTGAGATGCGCTGACAGGCCTCCCAGCCCCCCCGGCACCTCTGCCTGCCATGTACCTGGCCATCTCTACTAAATAAAGTATGAAAAGGCACCGAGGGCTCCAAGACTCTCCATCCTTGATCCGTCTGCCCAGAACCTTCCTGAACCCTGCTCCTGTGCCCACCTTCCTGTCGCTACAACAACCTATTCAGGGTAAGATGAGCAAATGACTCATTTCCACAGAGAACAATGGGGGTTGGTACGTGGCAGGGGCAGGTGGGGCCACAGGATGGAGCAGAGTAGGCCAAAAAGGCTGCCTGGAGATGGAGCCTGAATTGAAATCTGATGGGAAAGTTTATAAGGGGAGGGCATCCCAGGTAGAGGGAATAACATGTGCAAAAACAAAGTGATGGAATAAACATGAAACTATGAAAAGAAAGAGCAACGGCAATGGGTAGAACAGTGGTTCTCAATAGTTTTGTCCCTGTAGGGTAAATGAAAAAGTGATCAGGCTTTCCGCCCTCCTGCCATTGCTGTCAACCATGGACACCTGCGTCCTGCACGCATGCTGATGGTGGGCACCTCAAGGAGGGTGTGGGCATGCGCAAGTGGGTGCACCTGGACTGAGACAGGGGGCATATAAGGACAGCCTCATGAGGACGCCAGCAGAGGAGAGAGAAGAAAAAGATGCAGAAGCAGAGAGAGTGGGGTCTAGGAGACCTGCCAGCCTCCTGGCCCCCCAGGCCCCCTGCCTGCCGTGCACCTGGGCGCCTCTCTTATGAAGAGCAGTAAAACCCTAAAAAAGCCACCGAGGGCTCCAGGACTCCTCCTTGACCCATCTGCCCGATTCATTGAGAACCTGTTCCATGCCTTGCTGGCACTACAGTCCCCCATGGGAAATTTGGCAACCTGAGGAAGCTTTTTTTCTTTTTTTCCTTATAACATCTGTGATGTGTTGCACCTGCTACCTGCATCCGGTGGGCGGAGGCGAGGGATGCTGCGGAACGTCTTGCAGCCACAGTCCTCCACAGCGAAGGTGTGCATCTGGGGCCAAGTGTCAGCAGGCACAGTTGGGAAGCCCTGGGCCAGGTCAGCAGATCTAAGCACCTGCTCTAGCACTTTGATGACTAAACACTTTATAGTACTTGCACGTAACTAGCGAGACCACAGACGAGTTCAGGAAGAATATCAATATATTTAATATATGATCCAAATTTGGTAACGCCATATAAATGGCATTGAGATTCCTGGGTAGCCATCTAGAAAAAAAAATTAAATTGGAGTTGTTCTTTTTGCCATGCATCAGAATAAACTCCAAATGAATTAACCATTTAAATGTAAACAATAAAATTGCAAAAGTACCGTGAGAAGCTATGGGAGAATTCTTCTGTAAATTTAGGGTGGAAAAATTCTTTCTAATTATGACTGAAAAACCACAAGCCATAAAATAAACTTATAAATTGAGCTAATAAAAATAATGTTTTAAGCTTGTCAATGTCAAGCAAACCTGCATAAGTAAAATAAACAAACAAACAAAAAACCTGGAAAGAATCTATGCAGCTAGTGACAAGAGCTAATCTCCTCAAATCATAAAACTACGTAAACAAATCTAAGAAATAAAAAAAAGGCCCAAAGAGCAAAGGGTACAAGAGGACAACTCACAGGAGAGAAAAAGACTACAAATTGCTGTTAAATGTATGAAAAGATGTGCATCCTACCTCACGATAAGGAAAAGGCCAATGGAAAGTGTTGAGATGCCTTTTTGTAAGCTGTCAGACTGGCAAAAGCCCAAGTGTGAAAATGTTGGCTATGCGAACACAGACACTCCATCACTGGCGGGCATGTGAATTAGTGTGGCCCTGGAAGGGCCATTCAGCAATAGTTCTCAAAACTCAAAAAGTAGCGACCCAGCAACGTCACTTCTTACAATCACCCAACAGACAGGTGTATTTGCCGACATGTGAACTGACATCTGTACATGATTACACTTCGCAGCAAAAGAGTAGAAGCAATTTGTTCATTGATAGAGACCTGGTGGGTTAGGGGTCAAGAGCCTTTCACGAAGGGGCCCAGATGACTCTGCTAGTTTTTATGTACGAATAGTTTCAACAATATTAGATGGTTGAAAAAAATCAGAAGAAACATTAGATTTCACGACATTTAACCATTGTAAAAGTCCTAATATCAGTGTCCATAACTAAAGTTGCACTGGACACAGTCATGCCCTTTGCTCACGCATTGGCTAGAGCTTCTTTTGCACTACAGCTCATAACAATAAAATACTCTCATCGTTTACATAAAAAGTTTGCTAGATTAGAGTATTTTCATGCATTTAAATATGACAGAGCTACAAAAAGTAAAGAAAAAGGTCTTTAGGTATTCCTATGGGAAGGTTCCAAGGATATTATTATTAAGGTTTTATTTTTTTTTTTAAAGATTTATTTATTTATGCATACAAGAGCTGGGGTACAGGCCAGAGTCGCGGGAGGTGAGAGGATTCACCAGACAAGAGTGGGGAACAGAACAGGCAGATTGACTGAAACACACTGCTGAGGGCAGCAGCGGGCGAGGCAGGAGAGGGCTGCCGCTCCATGGGGGTCCCCTCCCTGGCCAGGGGCAGGGATCAAACGGTGCTGCAGTGGCTGCGGTTTGCTTCATAGTGAGTTGCTTAACCCACTGCGCCACCAGGGAGGCCCTATTATTATAAAGGTTTTAAAAAGCAGATGTAGAAAATATAAATTGGGGCCTCCCAGGTGGCGCAGTGGGTTAAGCAACACACTATAAAGCAAACTGCAGTCACTGCAGCACGAGTTCGATCCCTGCCTCCGGCCAGGGAGGGGACCCATATGGTGCAGCAGACCTCTCCTGCCTCGCCCGCTGCTCCCCTCAGCAGTGTGTTTCAGTGACTCCACCTATTCTCCTCCCCATTCCGTCTCTGGTGTATTCTCTCACTCCCCCCCACCACCATCACCCCCACACCTCTGGCCTGCACCCTAGTTCTTGTATGCGTCCATAAATAAATCCTTAAAAAAGAAAAAGAATTTCCACCACAAATTCACCTGTGCACCATCACCATATTCCCTTGTGCTCTTCCCACATGTTTTGATCCCAATACCTCCCTCTTCCCTGCAGAATGTCTCTGATTTATAGATTTATTTTTGTTTGGATTTGTTGTTATTATTTTTCCCTTTGATCTCCTATATCCCTTCTATAAGTGAAACAATTTCACTGAGCATACTCCCTTCAAGCTCCATCCATGTTTTTGTGAATGGCATTAATGTATCTCTTTTGATTGCCGAATAGTATTCCACTGTGTGTCTATACCACATCTTCTTGATAACAACAGAAAAACACTCTGGAAACCAGGGAAGAGTAAATGGGAAAGCTTGGGTAGGGGGGAGGGGATAGACCAATGAGGTGGAATCAGGGGCTGCCTCTCGGGGAGGTTCTAGGAGAAAGATCAGGTGTCAGGGGGACTTGCTCTTTACTCCTTTTGGTAAGATTTATTCATGTGCGTTCATTTGCATTTGCATTTATTTCCCATAAAAATAATTGTTTACTTAAAAAAAATCCCTTCAGGCAAAGTATGATGAGGGCTTGGAGCAGAGAGGGGGGTAGAGGAAGAGAAAATGAAGGGGGACAGTCAGAAGCAGAGTCTCCAGGACCTAGTAATTCACTGTAAGTGGGGGTGACGGCCTGAACCTGCACGCACACTCAGATGACCTGGGGCACAGAACTTGTGGGGAGGAGGGCTAGACAGTAGAAAGTTCCTCTCCCTGGAGTGACTTTTCTCTGACTTCCTGGGCCACAACACAAGCATCCTGTACATGCAGAACATCACCCAGGCACCCTGGCCCTGTGACTCTGCTTTCAGCCGAGCAGGGCGTCTGGAGCCTGGACATGACCTAAGTGCAAGGCCCCTTTTATGCAGGAGGAAGGTCCTGTCAAGGCCACCAGCAAAATGAAATGTTCCTTCCTCCCACCTCCTCCCAGGCCCCACCAACCCCTTCCCTCCTTATTGCTTTAAAGGTAAGTTCTAGGGGCCTCCTGGTAGCCTACGGATCTTGGTGCTATCCCTGGGATGGCCTGAGTTTGATCCCCACCAGGGAGCCAACCCACGTGTACAGCAGACCTCTCCTGTCTCTCCCACTGCTGCCTTCAGCAGTGTGTTTCAGTCCATCTGCCTGTTCTGTGCCCACCCTGGTGAATCCGCTCTCTCACACACACACACCTCTGGCCTATGCCCCAGTACTTCTATGCAAAAAATGAAATAAAATCTTTTTAAAGATAAAAGTAAGTTCTACACAATCAGTCTAGGATAATAGGATTCTGGATTCTCACGAAGACATCTCTGAGTCACTAATTCTCTTTACGCCCATATATTGCACTTGCTCTTCGAAGGCTCACGGAGGCATACTGAGGCACACACACCTTGCCCTTTCTTTCGCAGGTAAGGTGTCCTGGGATGCACTGATTGGCAGCCTGATGGGGCCCATTAGCCAAAAGCTCTCTTTAAGCAAGTGTTTTGTGTGGCTTCTCGCACATCAAAGGGAACATAACAGTGAAAATTACACTAAACAACTATGATCGCTATAGTTTCAAAGAGCCAACATCTGCGCCAGCAGTTGCAAGGAGACCCTGGGGAGAGGGTGTCAGTAATTTTATCAGTAAACAGAAGGTGCAACTCACCTGCCTCTTCGGGAATTAAGAGGGCTCGTGGAGCTTAGAAAACTGGAACTCCTTTTGTAACTACGCCCACTGCCACTGTTCCTAAGAGCTCTGGAATGTCAGCAAAGGGAGCCTGACACACACTCGGGTTCAGTGCGCTGAAATTAAACAGGTACTTAACGGCAAGTTCACTGCAGATCCCGGGAGAGAAAATAAGCCCGTAACACAGTTCCTTAGGGGAGTTGAGGACGGGTCATCCCGAAAGAACCCGAAGTGGCCTCAAGTCTGGATCCAAGTTCCTCCCCTCTGCCCTAGGGGGAGGGAGATCCTGGATAGCTCTCACAAAGGAGCCTTAATGATCTGTCGCTTTCCTCCGAGTCCCTCCTCCTAAAGACCAAGGGTTCTTTCCCTTCCCATCCCGCTGGCCTGAGCAGAAGTTGAAAAGGGCTACTTGTTCCTACATTATTTACAGCTAAGCAAAGGATTGCTGGTTCTCCAGACACAGGTCTGGGTGGCTGCGGAAGCCACACCCAAAGTTCCGTTGGCAGCAAAGTCAGGTTCGATCTCTTGGTGGCGCTTTAAGGTTGTGATACCGACTGAACCAGACCCCCAGGTCTCTGGGATGCAAAGCACCTCACTGAGGGAACTTTTCCAGATAAGGGTGCAATGTGGAGTTGCTGAATAACACGGGTAATAGCGCCACCTAGTGTCAGCAGTGGCGCTTGGCATGCGTCCTGCTCGCTTGATGTTTTTGGTTTCTTGAAACTGGCTTTAACCACCAGAGGGACGGACTTGAGGCGCCGCTTTCTCTGCTCTTGGGACTGACCTCGTGCCCATAATCGGGGTGTTTGATTTTGGTGGGAGAAGCTGAAAAGCTCCAATCCTACTGCGTCACACATGGGGGTGCTGGGTGAGGGGTTGGGGGAGTCTTTCTCTTGGAAGGAAGCTGGGGTGACTCACAAGTAATATTTAGAATCTTAGTCCCAGAAGATTAGCTTGGGTTTGTCTGGTGGAATATTTTTGCACACACTAAGAAAAAAAAAAAATACTGGTGCTATTTTATGACTTTTACACTTTTCAAAATAGCTTCTCACTGCTCCCAGGGGCCAGCATATGGACTGTTTACAAAAGTCCCTGCAAGCTCTTTCATCACCGAAGCCACTCCCGCCCCTTGATAGTGTCTTTGTGGGACAAGGAGTCCCCTTTTCTTATATCCCCACTTCCTGACTGCCTCTGGCCCTCTGCAGTGAAAACCACCATGTGCAATTGCTTTTCCACGGAACAAGCCAGCCAGTGAGTGTTACTGTTCCCAGTTTATGTGTAGGTTACATGACTTGGAAGCTTACATGACTTACTGAAGATCCCTCAACTAAGCAGAAGGGGGACCAGAACCCAGATTTCCTTAGTTCCAGAACTTTTGTTCCTTCATCACAGTATTCTGTCTATACCGTGAAGGTGGCCAATGACTGCAGTGGGAACTATGCGGCCCAGCGGCAGAAGAGACGTACACCCTTCTAACCCAGAGGAGCGTCCGACTCCATGACCCCAGGCTTGACTGGATTCTTGGTGTACATGCCCTCTTTCCTTCCTCCCCATGTCTGTCCAGCCCCCTCAACCCCCAACACAAACACTCCCACAGCCTACACTTCACACTTGGGAACCATCCTGCAGGAATAATGAGAGCAAAGAGCAGGGATTTGGCAGGTGTTCAGATGCCAGGAGAATGATGGATTTGTCTGACTCCTGGGCCTTGGCCTCATCCAGTGGAAAACTGGGGAGATTCCCCACTGGCTCCTCCGTTCCCTTCCCTCCTGACCACCATGTTCGCCATGAAATAGACACACCTCCAGGAGGTTAAGTAAGGCCACTCTTTGGATTTCTCCAGAACAAAATCATTGCTTAAATATACGAATTCAGAAATAAAGTTTAAATGACATGCTGAGGTGGGATTCAGACCCTGAACTCCTGCACAAAGTGAATGTTGAAATTTCCAGCAGCCCAGGAGAAGTGGTTTGGGATAACTAAAGGAGCACAGCAGTAAGACACTTGGACTTAATCTCTACTCTGTCACCCTCAGCAGAGTGACTTTGGACAAGTCATTTAACCTCTGTGAGTCTCAGTTTTCTCAATGAGGGCAATTATTTTCTTACTTAGATGAACAAGTGTTTTATAAGGCCTTGCAGGGTAGGAGGTACCATATAAAGCAACAACTGGCATTACAGGATTTAGGTAAGAGGTTTGTTTTTTTTTTAAGATTTATTTATGCATGCATGCAAGAGCTGGGGTACAGGCTGGCGGCGTGGGAGGTGAGAGGATTCACCAGACACAAAGTGGGGAGCAGAACAGGCAGACTGACCGAAATACACTGCTGAGGGGATCAGTGGGTGAGCGAGGCAGAAGAGGTCTGCTGCACAATGTGGGTCCCCTCCCCTGCTGGGGATCGAACTTGCGCTGCTGTGCCACGATGCTTCACATTGTGGTGCTCAACCCGCTACGCCACCAGGGAAGCCCCTAGGTAAGAGATTTTTAATTCAATTTGCTCTTTCTTTATCTTCCCCCTCCAAAGAAGTGTGTCTTCCCCTTCACACACACACACACACACACACACACACATACACACACAGGGAGAAAACTGCAGTCCCTAAGGGTTCATCACTTTTTTAGAGCTAAATGATCTTGGAAAACAACTTTAAAGACCTAATAATCAGGGACTGCTGGATACACTCTCTTTAGAGGAGGCAGAAAAAACAGAGGCAAGAAATTTATGGCAGCCTCCATTATCTGCAAGGGGAAGACCCAGAAGGTTATTTCCTCTGTCTCTGGCTAATAGAGATGGACTTCTGCAGCGGGCATGGGAGTGGGATCATCCACAAGAGCCAGCGGAGTTAATGCATTCAAGGGGAGAGGAATAAAAGTGATGAGGAGCTGTTAGGGAAACAGAGGCTGAGTTTGGCATACTCTCCCCTGGGGGGTGAAGCCAGCTTGAAAGTCTCTAGATTTGCTCACAGGCTCCATTTCTAATTTAAGTTGTCTCCACCCGGCTTGGCAAACTCCAAGCCTCTCCACAAGGGAGAAAATAGCTTTGTGAGTGAGGTGCAGGAAGAACAAAGACCTCATTAGGATCAATCACTTATTCTGAATACACATTCCCAAGAATCTCTATTGATGATCTCGGGTACAAATGAAATGGTAATTAAGGATATAATGCAAATGATCTTCAGCTTAGTAACTCCCCTTGTAATTGAAATTTACTAAATTAAGTCTGATATTTTTGAAACTAGGTCTTTTAAGAAAAATTTCCTGGATTATAATTACCCCCTCTCCTCCCTGCCACCCACCCCTCCTTAATGTAATTAGTTTAAAATAAGATCCGTGGTGGATGGTGAGATGACGGTGCGCTGCCTACGGGTATGTTACAGTGTAGTTCTCCGAAGTGGTGGTTTCCTGTGGCTAACCCCTGGGCAGCAAAGAACAGGGCCCTGTGCCTGTCAGGCCACCGCTGTGTCATCAGATTAGGACCCGGGAACTGCACACGGGGCTGGCCACGTTGGCGATACTGGACAGGGAGCATCCTCAGCTTTTCTCTTTAGATCTGCTTCAGAGGAAGAGTGAAGGCAGAGTCTGGGAACAGGAGAGGAATAAGCATCTTTCTGGGGTCCTGACAAGGTGCTGGCAGGAAAGACAGGGGTGGTGGGAGCCAAAAAGCTGACTCTGGGATCTTAAAGGCCAGGGAGGCAAAGACCAGCTAGAACAGTCTCGGGACTCCTGGGTGATAACGTAATTTCAGGTTTTCAGGCCGAGTCTCCCAGCCAGGAATGGATTCCAGGCTGCAGGGGCACCGCTGGGTCCCAGCCACTGAACCACCATAAGCTGGTGTCTCACGAAGCCACAGCAGGAACTGAGTAGACGCTCAGCAGGCAGGCAAGGAGAGGCAGATTTGTTGAGAGAAAGAAAAAGTTTATTGAGGAGAAACAGAAACAGTTTATTTGTGAGGAACAGAAAGAAAGTGAGACTCGCAGGCCAGTGGAACCAGGCCAGGGAGCCGAGCTGGAGTCGAGCCTCAGGGACTATACACCTTCTTTCCCTAATTTTTCTAAGACTCGCAGGCCAGTGGAACCAGGCCAGGGAGCCGAGCTGGAGTCGAGCCTCAGGGACTATACACCTTCTTTCCCTCACCACATCCATTATCACTTCTTTGCTTTTGAATGTGCTTTTGCTCCTAGTCCTTGAGTGTTAACTAGCTCCCCTTGGAATTTTGTGTTTCCCACCTCCAGATCTTCCCTTATCCCTTCTGTGCCCTTTGCTCTGAAGAATAACTCTTGGGGGTGGGGGTTGGAGGTCCCCCCTGTACTGTCCCTGAAACTGCCTTATCATCCTAGCTTGCCCTCCTTGACTTAGGCCTCATGGGGGTCCTGCCCTCTGCCACCTGATGTGACCCGCTTATTTCTCCCAGCCACGCCAGCAGGGGGTACGCCCACCGAGCTCAGTATGCCAGGAGGAGCCTCGGGGCCAGAGAGCACACCCAGGAGATACTCGCGCTCCTCATCCTCAGCTGGGCCTTGTCTAAGCCAGAAAAAGACGTGGTCCTGCCAACCCCAGAGCTGCAGCAGAACACACAGGCCGGTTCATTTAGTTCAAATGGAAAGACCAACCTCTCAACTTCATTGAGCTGCAGAGTGACGTCAAAAAAACAAGAGAACCTCCCACAGCTGCCTCCTTCATTCTCTTCTCTCCCCACCCATCTTCCTGCCCACAGCTTCCTGAAACTGTTAGGTAAATACAGAAACACCTGGGGCTAAGTGGCCCCACACGGAAAAAGTCAGAGGCTTGTCAGTGAGAAGCCTTGTCAGGAGAATTTAGGAGACAGGGCGCTTGCCTGTCAGGCACCAGGGACCCAGGAAAATGCGTTCTTCCCCCACCCTCCCCTCTCCAGTACGATGTGCCTGTTTTCTGCACCAGTTCAGGCCTTCAGTGTCTGAAATTTTAGTAGCTGCCTTGCTGAAAAACTTCTGATATCAGAGAAGCAGAGGTGTTGCCTTGGAGAGCATAATAGGTGTATGCTATCAGTAAATCAGATTAAAACAGACAGACAATAGCAATCTTGTTTCCAGATAAGCCTATCCTTTAAGCATTGCCCTGAATGAATTGTGGGCAGGTTGGAGGCCAGTGTCCAGCATGGGACCTTGGGGCCTGGCACGTGCTAGGTGCTCCGTAAGTATTGGCAGAATGGACGAATGAATAAATAACTCTCACTAAAGACTTTCAGTAGATTCCCAGGGAAGGAAATGTCCTAATACTAACATCCGGTATTTAGGATCCTGCCATCGGATGCGCACCTGCCGGGTCCCCTCAGACCTCGGCCTGCAGACCTCCAGGCCGCTGATCAAAAGCACCTGTTGTTAAACACAGTGGGCTGGTCACACCCCTGGAGCTTCTGAGTCAATAGGTCCAGGGTGGGGCAGAGAATCTGCTTTTCTAACAACTTCCCCGGTGCTCTTGATGCTGCTGCTCAGGGCCCACGCTTGGAGCCCATCACCCATTCCACAGAGGACACCTTTCACCCTGTATCCAAGCAGTTGGTTGAGGTCCAGTTCCTATGGCAACTTCTCAACAAAACTGAAGACGCAGCAATACTGTGCCGCCACCCCCGCCCTCCTAACTGCTGCCACTCCCTGTGTCTGCCAGGACATTTGCCTGTCCAGCTGTTCCTCCTGACCACGTAGGTCTAAAGCTCATGCTGCGCTCTCTCACAGCTGCCTGGTCTTCCACCCTCCTCCCCACTGTCTGGAGTCGGACTCACCCTCCGTGGCCAAGGGAACCCTCCCAGCCCTTCCCACTTCTCCATGGAGAGACCGCTGTGGCATGGGGCTATTCCTTTTATGAGCCTCCCATCAATTTCCTCAGCTGCCTCTCTCTGCTGGAACTCCTTGAAGGCAGGAGCCAGATCTGACTCATTTTCATGCCCCCCACCCCACCCCCGGACCTACTCCAGTGTGGCCTTATGCCCAGAGTGAGTTAAAGATGAGCTTCCCGTCTGGTCTGATTCCGCTCCATTCCCTGAGACCTAGCAAAGAACTGAATGAAGCACATGACGTGGCACTCAGCCCTGCAGAGCCAAAGGTGAATAAGTGTAGCGGCAGGAAGGAGGTACAGGGCAAGTTCTGGATGGTTCTAGCAGACGGGGTTAAAGGAAGGAGTCTGGGAGCCCTCGGTGGCTTTTATGCTTTTTATTGTCAGAGGTGGCCGGATACATGGCAGGCAGGGGTGCCGGGAGGCTGGCAGGCCGCCCAGCCCCGGCGCATCTCACCCTCGGCTGCTGCTGCTGCTGTCAGTACTTGCTGCTGCTGACTGGGTACTGACATCCTCATGACGCCGCCTCTATATGCCCGTGTCCAGAACCAGGTGCACCCACTTGCGCATGCCCACCCAGGCATGCGTGCAGCACCACAGGTGTCCATCATTACACCAGTGGCAGGCAAAGCCTGAGACTTTTCTCAGACCCTACAATAAGGTACAGACATTAGGCCTCCATGGTGGCTCAAGGGGTCGAGCACTGCACTGTGGGGCTTCCACTGCCCCTGCAGCACGAGTTCGCTCCCTGGCCAGGGAGGGGACCCATGTGGCGCAGCAGACCTCTCCTGCCTTGCCCACTGCTGCCCTCAGCAGTGTGTTTCAGTCCATCTGCCTGTTCTGCCCCCCACTCTGTCTCTGGTGAGTCCTCTCACACCCTGAGCCTCTGGCCTGCACCCCAGCTCTTGCATGCATAAATAAATAAAATATTTTTTAAATAAAAATTAAAAAAAAATAAAATACAGATACAGACATAGCCCTGGCATGAATGTCTAATTCTTCAATTTATACAGGCACACCTTGTTTCCCTGCACTTCACTTTATTGTACTTCTCAGATGTAGTTTTTTTGGTTGTTTTTTTTACAAACTGAAGGTTTGTGTCCACCCTGTGTTGAGCAAATCTCTCTGTACTCACTTCCCACCTCTGTGGCATTTAATTAAGTATTGATTTTTTTAGACATAATCCTGTTGCACGCTTAATAGATTACAAAGAGTGTAAATATAACTTTTATATGCACTGGGAAACCAAGAAAGACATGAGCCTTCTTTATTGCTATATTCACTTTATTGCAGCGATCTGGAACTGAACCCACAGTGCCTGCAAGGCGCACCTGTAGCCAGGCTCATTCATTATGCTCACTCTGCCTTCCTTCCAGCCACAGCCTGGGTGGTGACTGACCTCCCCACCAGCTGGATGACCTTCCTGTCTAAACAGGTGAGAGATGCTCTCGCTAACACAGTTCCAGGTTCTCAGCCTGCATTGTTGTTGAGCCTTGGAGGGAAGTGTGACTTTCGGTGGTAAGCCACATGATGTAACTCACCAGAACACATGAGAGCCAGATGAAAGAAGGTGTTCTGCAGCCTGTTTAAATGTCAGTGACTAAGACCCAGGGGTGCACCGAGAACATTCTCACTTCCCAGCTGTGGACACCTGAAAGGGTGCTGCCCCGCCCCCCTTCCTCCTGTCCTGTGGCCTTACAGATTCAGAGCCTCACTTCCTCAAGAGCCCAACAACAGGTCATAGAAACCCAAGTCAAACTTCTTAAGCAAGCAGGGGATTTTTGCTCACCTTTGTGGTTCAACCCAGAGCGGCTCACAGAATTGAATAAGGAGCTACAGGAGCCTGGATTTCGGGATCAAAGCAAGTCCCACATACCCTTGGACTCTTTGTCCACCCAACCTCACCTCTGCACTTGTGTGCACGCTGGCCTGACTCTCCTGCTGTAGGTGGGAGAAATCAGCCCATTCTAGATCCATGCCCACCAAGGCTATGTGGAGGGGAAGGGAGACCATGCCCTAAAGGAGATGTAGGTGCCAGGCAACCAAAATCAGGCACTGCAAATGGTTAGCAAATAAATGTTAAACCATTATAACATGTCAGGCGCTAGGGTAAGAGTTTCTCATACATGATCTCATAAGATCGCCAAACTGATTCTTTGCGGCAGATTCTCTATAAGACATTAGCTTTTCTAATAAATGAAAACCCAAAATACAAATTATGTTTAGTTCCTTCCTGCCAGTTCTAGTGCGGAAATTGGGACACTCAGAATATATGATCTGGATATGAGAGTACATTTTCTTTTTTTTCTTTTTAAAGATTTATCTATTTATGCATACAAGAACTGGGGTACAGGCCAGAAGTATGGGGTGGGGGGTGAGAGGACCCACCAGAGACAGAGTGGGGAGCAGAACAGGCAGATGGACTGAAACACACTGCTGAGGGGAGCAGCGGGCGAGGCAGGGAAGGTCTGCTGGGCCATGTGGGTCCCTCCCTGGCCGGCAGCAGGGATCGAACTCGTGCTGCAGTGACTGTGGTTTGCTTCACAGTGCGTTGCTTAACCCACAGCAGACCTCTCCTGCCTCGCCCGCTGCCCCCCTCAGCAGTGTGTTTCAGTCAATCTACCTGTTCTGTTCCCCGCTCTGTCTCTGGTGAATCCTCTCACCCCCCACACCTCTGACCTGCACCCCAGTGCTTGTAAGAATAAATAGAATAAATCTTTTTAAAAAGATAAAGCTGCCATCTTAGCCTCCCCTTGGTCTCTCACCACACCTCTGTCTCTTTCAAGCGTCTCCTTCCATGTCCCCCAAGTTCCCATCACAGTCCAAGGCCGAGAAGCATGGGCAGCTTCTTCGTCTCTCCACTTCTCCTCAGCCGGTTCCTTCCCTCTTTTAGTCCTTCTTAGTCTCTTCTAGCTTCTTCTCTCTTCCCAGCTCCACCCTTCCATAGGGTGGGGCAGAGAACCTGGAACCTTCCTTTCCCCTGGGGATTACCCTGTTACATTGGGACCTACATACTCAGCCCAAGAGTCACCACTGCCTGATGATACCCCTTCCTCTGGAAGAAATGTGACGGTGACATTTGATTCTAATGCTCAGATTCTGGAGCACAGGTTAAGAAGTGAGCTAAAGAGTAGAAATAGAGGCCACCTTAACTTTGGCAATAGCACCCCAGGGAGGAAGGAAACTCCCTCCTCCTACAAATAAAGGTGTAACAGAGTGCTTCATGGGTTCGAGTAGCTCATGGCTTTTCTTAACCTCTTTAAGGCTCATTTTCCTCTTCTCTTAAATGGGGACCATAAGGATAATTTGATAATATGTGGAAAGAGTTTAGTTCAGTGCCTGGCGCACAGCCAGGGTTAATTGATGCACAGCCAGAGTGAGCAGGAGCCATCAATACTGGCTGCAGTGGTGGTTGTGTGTGAGCAAGCAAGAGGGGAAACCGTTGCTGGAGGGAGGACAAGCCCTTGGGAAAGGAGAGGTGGTGACTGGGGGTGGGCGCTTGGAACCAAGTGCATTTAGAAAACCCTCACTTATCCAAAGTAGCAGACACCCCCCAAAAAAGAGGGGGGTCAAAATACCACAGAAAACTATTGTTTGTTTTCAGGCTTATCAGATGTTTGTATTATGCTTTCAAATTCATTATCTCATTAGATCCGAGCAACAACCCCACACAGCACACAAGATGAAAAGGATGATGGTTATTTTACAGATGGGGAGGGAAATGGAAACTAAAGAGATGAAGCCATTTGATTAAAGTCATACTGTTAAAAGTGGAAGAATTGAATGAACACCCAGTGCTGTGTCAAGACTTTAATACCATTTATCCAAACAAATCTATAGAGAAATGAAAAAAAGAAATGGCTCACATGGAGGAGCTTTAAAACATCCAATTCCTGGCCCCTCCTGAGACCTACTAAATAAATATGAATCAATGTGTACAGGCGCCCAGGAAACTCCCTCTGGGGAACTGATGCAATTGGGCTGGCGTGATGTATTGACTTCTGGAAGCCAGCAGCAGAAATAGTAATGTTCTGTTTGTAGCTTCAAGAGGGTTTGGAGACACATGTCTGCGCCAGGACATGTGGGGTCTCTGCTTTTGCCAGAACAGCAGCAACAGTCCACCAGTTGGGTTATACTCATCAACAATTCCCCTTCCCGTGTCCAATCCACCTTCTTAACTATAATCAGTATCAGTGCGTCTCCACCACTGACAAGCTCTTTTTTTTCCCCAAGATTTATTTATGGGATAGAGGGGTAGGTGAGAGCATTCACCAGAGACAGAGCAGGGAGCAGAACAGGCAGATCGTACTGAAGTACACTGCTGAGGGGAGCAGCAGGCGAGTCAGTTGAGGGTCTGCTGTGCCATGTGGGTCCCCTCCCTGGCGGGGGATCAGTCTTGCGCTGCAGTGGCTGGGGATGCTTCACAGTGCGGCATCAACCCGCTGCGCCACCAGGGAGGGCCCCCACTGACAAGCTCTTAAACCTTCCGGAGCTTCCCAGATCCTTAGTGTGACTGATGAATCCAAAACTGACCCGCTGCATTATCTGCCATTCTCTGCTCCCAAGCCGGCCAGGCTGCCTTCAGCCCCTGAGGAGAGGCCCCCTACTGACGCTGCTGTGGGCTATTGTTTAGCCCCTGAACCACAGCAGGCTCTCGTCAGAAGCTGTGAAAAGGAATTCACACTCTTTTTAGATAAGTAAGCAGAGAGAAGCCATTTTTTTTTTTTAAGAGAGTATAAAGTTCATTGAGGGAAAAGAACCAAAACAAGGACTCCAAGGCAGCGATGCCAAGGACGGGCATAAGACGCCGCTCTGTCTAGGGGATATTAGAACCTTTTCTTTTCCTCTACGCTGAAATCTCATCACTCTATTTGTGATTGGCTCTTTCTCCTAATGGCTATACTCCTCCAGGCAGATGTGCCCATTTTCCTAGCTCTTATCTGAGAGTTTATCTTTTTACCTCTCCTGTCTAAGGTCTCCTAAAATTTACTGTCCCAATTAGCCTCACATTTGAAAATTTACTGCCCTAAAATTTACTGCCCTTGTTAACCCTCTTAAGTTTTCTCACTTATCTCAGAGCTCCCCTAACATTCCCAAAGTCTCTACCTGCTCTATCCCTGAGCTGCCTACTTAATCCTAACTTGCCCTGGGACTCACTACCACAGGGCTTTTGCACATGCTGCTCCTGCCATCTGCAGTGTCCAGCCTACAACCTACTCTTCCTCTAGTTAACACCACCTCCTTCTAATCGCAGCATTTTTTTTCCGGGAGGTCTTCCTTGACACCTTTTGTTTTAGGTTCCTTTCAAACAGGGCTTCTTTCATTGAGGACTCTCATCACTGATAATAATAATTGTGCACCGAAGAGTGTGACTATTTTATTTAGGTCTATCTCCCTTCCATACCAACAGTGAACTCCTGGAAAGCAGGGAGGGACCTTTTGATCAACCTCTTCTCAGTGCTTGGCACTCAATGAACATGTTGTCACCATGTTGCATGTGACAGGAAATATGAAACATTATTTTTTTACTGAAATTTTTAATTCTATTTTTCCCTTTAATTTACATATATTTGACATCAGTTGTAATCCCCATGTATTCCCCATCACCATATCACCAGTGCACCATCACCTCAGCCCCCTGTGCTCCCGTCTTTCCTCAACCCTCCCCCTCCCCACCAAGTGTCCCCAATTTGTCTTTGACTTTGAAATATGAAACATTTTATAGGCATTTGAGTCTAGATCTCAGCCTCAGAATCTAGAGGTTCTAGAGGCTCCAGCCCCCGGCATGTCCAGGAATCCATTCAGGAAGTTGCTGATGCAAACCCAGCTTGTGACAGGCCACCGAGGATTGAAACTCAACCAAATACTCATCAACTAACTTTTCATTAATTTGCATGTTATTGGACTAGTGGAAACTCAGCTAACTTCTAGCCTAATTTGCATATTGGCTCAACAATAGAAATTCAGTGGACTTGTCTCACTCTGATTTGCTTAGTTGACCAGAATGAGAACTATCTTACCTTTTCTAATACATGGATAGAAGCCCCCACCCATCTAGGCAATTCAGTACACAATCCAAAAGCTTCTTGAACCATGTCTGGCAGGCTACAGTTCTAACAAACACCAAATAAGCACTTATAATTTACTTCAACCAGATTTTCATTTGGGGACATTATCGGACAGGTCAGGAGTCTGCTGTTTCCACCTCGGCCTAGTAAGCAGAATATTTGAAAGAAGCCAGTTAGACTTCAGTGTCCCTGTCAGAGCGCAAAGCCACCAGGTTTTATTGCCAAGGGATGTGGAGCAGCCCTGCCACCCAGGCCCAGGCCTGGGGTGCCTATACTGCTTCCTCCGCCCCCTCATGTAGGGACCAGCAACTCAGCACAGGACCGAACTCCAGCCCCCTCCCCGCCCCAAAGCTGGGGTGGGACACAAGCATAGGGACATGACCAGAGCTCTGTGCCTGACATCTGGCTAGAGGGCTGCAGAGAAGGGGGCAGAGCAGAGCAACCATTTGGGGGAGTCCCTAAAAAGGAAGGACTTGAGCACTCTCACATCTTTCTTATTGTCATAGCAGCTCCAGATGACAGCAGCCCCCTCCCTTGGTGCTGGACTTTTGCCCCAAGGGGGGCAGGGTGCTTCCCTGGACATCAGCAGTGGTAGGTCTCCCCCAGCACCCTGCCAGTGTTGGTATTGGCAGCAGAATGTGGTAAGCCTGTCCCAGGCCCAAGCTCCAGTCCCAGCCCCGGTTCCAGCCTCAGCTCCCACCACCTCATGCCACGTGCCACGTCACTGGCACTGTCATTCAGTAACTGGATCGCTCCCTCTCCCCTCTAGTTCTTTCTCTACCCTGTTAAAACAAATTGTTTCTTCCTTTTTTGCTGTCCCAAAGCTCCATTTTTGTTCATAGTTATGGCAGCAAGTGCACAGACCCAGAATCCACGCGAGAAGTTCCAAACAGGGGTTCGCTTTTAGACCCTTTGTGGGTAATAGTAATATGCACAGCTGACACCTCCAACTCTGTATCACCTATCTCCCCAACAGACCAGGACACCCGTAGTCTTCTTGATCTGTTTTGTTTGAATTTTTTTTTTTTAAAGATTTATTTATGCACACAAGAGCTGGGATACAGTGCAGAGGCGCAGGGGGTGAGAGGACTCACCAGAGAGAGCGGGGAGCAGAACAGGTGGATCTACTGAAATACACTGCTGAGGGGAGCAGTGGGAAAGGCAGGAGGGGTCTGCTGTGCCGTGTAGGCCCCCTTCCCAGCCAGGGATCGAACTCCTCTCCTCACAGTGCAGAGCTCAACCTGCTGTGGCACCAGGGAGCCCCTGTTTTGTTGGAATTTTGATGAGGTTGTAGGAATCAGCAAATGAATGCATTGTAACCAGTAAAGGTTAATCAGTAAAAGTATGCAAGGTTGCTCTACCCTTGCTCCCTTATCTACACACATTCCCCCTCCCAAGCAGGGGGTCATAACCAGGATGAGATAAACCAGAGGGGTCTGGCGCCAGTAAGGAAAGCCCCCAGACTCGTTTTTCTTCCCTTATCTTCCTTGCCTGTGACTCTGTGACTATAAAATCCCAGCGCGCAGGCAGCCCGGGGTCCTTCCCGCCAAGGGTGAGGCTGCTGGGCCAGTGCTCCCGGGGCTGGACCCTCGGTCGGTCTAGCAATCAAGTCCGTTTACTGTGAACAGTCGCTCTGGGCTGCTGACAGTCTCCGTGCCTTGGCTCGCCTATGGGTGTCTCACCGCCACGTAGCGAGCCTCCTTGCGCACTCCGGTCCGGGGCTTATTCGGACTCGTACATGCTAAGACACAGCTGGATCCAATAAGGTGAATTATGTTTATAACTCAGAAAAGGCCATAAAGAGAATTTTTAAAGTTTTGCTAGAAGTGGGTAAAACTCTAAGGTCACATTAGTTCTGTGTCTAAAAGTTGTCATTTGTAATGTAGTTAATAATGCTATCTCTCATCGAAAATATCGAAAGAAACAACAGACATTTAAGTGAAGTTTTTTTTTTTAAATCTTATTAAGTGAAGTTTTTATGGGTATTCTGAACTTAAGAAGAATGGATAATGTGGTGGCGCAAGAGCACCCTTCCTCCTCAACACCACAGCCAGTTAATGCTAAGGGGAGAATCTGAGAGGTAGACCGGAAGATGCCGGTGGATCCTCAGGGGTGGACAACAGAGAGTCTGGTCAACGAAACTTGTGGAGGTAAGAAAATGGAGCAAATATGGAATCCTGTTCTTCCCCCACCCCTCCTTTACCCCAAACCCTGCTGTGGGAAGGAAGGCCAGGGATGGACTGACACTATTTTGTTTTACACAGAATTGGTTACTTTTTTAAAACTCAGTGATGTAGTAGGTGGTTTTGTTTAACTACTTCAAAGAATTAACGCACAAAACGACTACATTTGAATTTCACTGGCCTGACATGTGCCTTTCTTCACCCTGGGAAGATAATTAGTACGGTTAGGTTAGCTTCTGACTTCTTCTCACTGGAGAGAAATCTCTTTCACTGCTTAGTGATTAGGAAGAAACAGTGAGCTGTTAAGGAGTCTATGCTTTGGGCTAGATCTGGAGGACATAGCAAAGGGCTGTGTTGATAGGAGCAGAGAAGTTGATCTCTCCCCCCCACCCCCCCAGGTCAGGTGATTTTCATCTCCTTTAGTGCCAGAAAATGTTATCACATTCAAGTGATTTTTGTCCCTTACCTGTGGGGGACGAGATCCAATGGGATCCCTTCTTTTAACCTATGATCTAATTTTGGGCATTGGAGCTGGGGTGGGGAAGTAGAAGGAAGACATTTTAAGCACAATAAGTTTTTAGAGAATCAGAGTAAACAATGCTTCCATGATTTAATGATTGGGTGGGCTGGGACACTGGCAAGCAGATAAAAAGAATGTGCTGGGGCCTCCCTGGTGGCGCAGTGGGTTAAGCAACGCATTACGAAGCAGATCGCAGCCACTGCAGCACGAGTTCGATCCCTGCTGCCGGCCAGGGAGGGGACCCACATGGCGCAGTGGACCTCTCCTGCTGTGCCCGCTGCTCCCCTCAGCAGTGTACTTCYGTTGATCTGCCTGTTCTGCTCCCCGCTTTCTGTGGTGAATCCTCTCACCCCCCCACACCTCCGGTCTGTACCCCAGTGCTTGTATGCATAAATAAATAAAAAAAATCTTTAAAAAAAAAAATAATGTGCTGAGCTAGTACACCATGGTCTATCGCTGCAGCACTGCTGTATAGAAATTTGTTAGTTGGGCCTCCCTGGTGGCACAAAGGGTTAAGCACCGCACTATGAAGTATCCATTTCAGCACTACTGAACGTGTGTCCATGAAGCAAGCTACTGCAGCATGAGTTTGATCCCCAGCCAGGGAGGGGAACCACATGGGGCAGCAGACCTCTCCTGTCTCACCTGCTGCTCCCCTCAGCAGTGCATTTCAGTCCATCTGCCTGTTCTGTTCCCCACTCTGTCTCTGGTGACTCCTCTCACACCCCTCCGCCCCCCCACCTCTGGCCTCTACCCCAGTTCTTGTATGCATACCTTGTATGCAAATCTTTAAAGAAATTTGTGAGTTTATGCAAGTATGATCAGCCCTTATTCTGAATTGTATGTACGCCACTTGATAATCATTCTATGAATAGATGGGTAGATGGGTGGATTGGGAGGTTGGGTGGATGAGGCTTTATGAATCTGCCTAGCCCATATTCTCTTCAGTATTCCAACGCTGCTTATTTCACACACCTATCTCTATGAGTTTTTTTCTGGCTGGAGAAATACATCAGATTTGAGAGCCAAAAAAGGAGAGAAACATCCTAGATGTGGTGACTTGGTGAATAAGTAGCTGAGCTTCCTTATATCTCAGCTGGGGTGATGGAGGTATGGCTACATAATATGGGGTTAAGTTCCAGTAGCACTAAATATCCCTGGTAACTGCTTAATAACATCCGGTTACTACTTTTCTTTCCTCCCCTCTCTCATTTCTCTATCCACCTCCTATTGTTTCCTGGGATCTCCTTCCAAAGGAACTATTTGTCCTCAAACCCATGTTTTAGAGCATGCTTCTGGGGAGCCCAAACTAAGACATTCATCTCACTATCTGTACAAGTCAGTCAAGCGTCCCCAACCATCACCCTTAATTCTGTTCCTAAAAACAAGAATTTTCTAGTTGGAAGAAAAGTGCCACTTAAGTTAACCTTACTGGAATAGTATTAAACCTGTGTTTTATACCTACCCTGATCAGTTTTCTTTATCTCTGTTTGGTTTAAATTTTTATGTGGGGCATTATTTAACCCACACCTAATTGGAATATTATTAAACTCACTCTTGATTAATTCTCTCTGGAAGCTCTCATCTTATTAAGTATTTAACAGCAGTTCACTTTCATTACCAAAGCTGATCACATCTTGTTATTTACTGACTTATTAAAAAAGGATGAATGTCAGACCCACAAACCCATTTTTCTGGTCAACTTTCCTTGACAAAATTTTCCCTAACTCTAAGGCAGTCACATTTTTTAAAAGAAAGTCCTTAGAGATTTTCTTTGAATACTAAGTATTTAAATTCTCTAGAACTCCTTAGAATATTTACAATAGCTTCTAGCAGGACTTTAAAGTAATGGTTCTCCACCCTCACTGTGCCCCAGAATCCCCCAGGAACTTATTTGAAAGGACACCTGGGTCACGCTCCAGACCAGACAAATACCAGCAGCAGTCAGCTTTAATGTCTCCAGGTGGTTCTAATATGCAGCCAGAAGCACTGATTTCAGGGTACAGTGCTACGAAGAGCCTGTGAACACCAGCTGCCCTGGAAGTTGCAGCTCTAGAAAAAGCAGGAGAGCTAAAAGTGGCATTGATGGCAGCCCCAGGTGACATAGCACATAGCACAAGTCATAATAACAGTTTCTGCATTTTCAGCCAGCTCCATGCTTCACTCCTGCACTTGAGCCAAGAGACCTCAGGAAGCCCCTCATCAGCCCACGCGCTAATGAGAAAACATTTACCATGCAATAACCTTTTGTTCCCATAACACAGCAAAGAACTCTCCTCCCCAAGGAGAATTCAAATCAGGAATTTTATTTTCTCATTTGAAAAGTTGGCCAGTAGAGCTTCATGCATTTTCATTTCTCATGCATTTTCATTTCTCTATCTCCCAATCTGAGTAATATTTGCTCCCGGCTGAACTTTGGGGTATTTTCTCAGCCTTGGTGGACATGGCCCCCTTTACCCCTGGAGTATAAATCTAGAGAAGGCATTCCTCACGGTTTCTCCAGAAACAAAGGACTCAAAATGGAACCTACATGCTGGGACATCAGTATATGACTTGCCCCTGTAAACCTGGCCCTTACAAAATTTAGGTCCCAAAGACTTCTTTAAGCCTCATAATGCTCTCTCATAAGACTTAAGAAACCACAGTGACCATGTGGGACTCCAATGCAAATGGCACATAATTTAATTAAGTAGGTCCACGAACTTTCTAAGAGGCTTTTATTTTTTTGGCATATACATGCATTTTTCTGAGGAGGCAGTCTCATATTCTTGAAAGGGTATGTGACTGTATAAAGTTCAAGAATTAGCAACTGCATGATCTCTATGCCCCCCCCCCACACACACACTGTACCCCACCACCACTCCCAGTTCCCCCAAACCCAGATGTTTGATTTAAGGGACTAATGCTGAACTTTACTTTTATAGTCCCTTGGTCTTCTCTCTCACTTTGTTCTCTTACCACTTCTGCCCTCCGCAGGGACTCTGGGATGTCACAGCATAGAAATCCTTGGTTTCCAAAGAGGGGGGTTTCTAAGCCAAGTGACCTGGAAGTTCTTCAGAATAAGATGTGGTGGTCCATGATGTCACCAGCAAACACAGTCTAAGGCTGAGGGCTGGGTTAGTTGGAGAGGATGACTGTTCTCTGTTTTGCAAACTGATGTGATTAATAATATTTCCATGAATTCTGAGAAAGGATGAGGAGGTAGTCATCTATCACCATCAGATCTTCCAGTCCATCAAAGCAGATACCTAGTGAGCTAAGGGTGAGAGAACTAGAATCACTTCCCCACCCCAAACATTTTGCTCCCTCACCTTGGAAAGGCCAATTCTCCTCAGTTTCTCTTCTGTTGTGTGGAGAATAATAAGGTTCCTCCACCTCACTTCCTCCCCCTGGGAGCTAGCACAGAACTCTGTAATTAAGTTTCTTAAAGGGAAGGGGGGAGATTGTATATAGAAGTAAGGGGGGCACAGTGACAGGAAACTTAATACTTACTGATTGCCTTGCTTGTGCCAGGCTTGCGTTCAAACCTTTACCGATGCTATTGCCTGGTGACCAGCTGCAGGGCATGTTCAAGTGAGGGAGTGGTTATGGCACAGAGTCACCCTGTAGGGTGAGAAAAAGTCTCCAACTTCAAGGGAATTAAGTCTCGAAAGGAGCAAAATGAATGCATTGCCTGTGACAATGACTGCCAATTATGCCTCAGCATTTTGCTTTCTTCTATAACAGCATTGTCCAGGAGAACTTTCTGTGATGATGGAAATGCTTTCTAGCCAGTCCAATATGGTCACCATGAGTCACATGGGGCTTTGAGCGCTCCAAATGTGGCTCAACCAAGTGACGGAATGAATTTGAAATTTTATCTAGTTTTAATTCATTTGAATTTAAATAACCACATGTGGCAGGGGACTATTAGTAAGCACAGTGCGGTTCCACAGTAGTCCCAATTTTTAACTGGGCACATGTTCATGTGAAATAAAGACTAGCTAACTAGATATAGATACAGAGACAGAGCTATAGAGACAGCTATCTAGCCTCTCTGGCAGGCCTGTGATTGAGTTTGGGTTAGTACATGCAAGTAGGAGTTTCTCTCTAGTGTGAGAGAAACTAAAACTCCACTGTCATTTTGGGTCTCTGACAATAAATTACACCTCTATTATCCCAACCAGTATACTGGCTTCCTTTCTATTACAGAGGTCAGGGAAACGAATGTCCTAGGGATGCTTTTGATCATGTGATTTCAAAGCTTCTCTTGAGTTTTTCACGCAGCTTCAGGGCAGATCCCCAGAAAAAGACAATTCTTCTGACTGGCAAATCATTCTGATGAGTGAGTAGAACTGCAAAGGCGGACGTGAGGAGGGGGCAGTAGGAGATAGAGAAATGCCATGCATAAGAAGGAAATTAGAATGGGAAGGAGAAAACCGACCTGAGAAAAGGAGGAAGGGAAGAGAGAAGGAAGAAGGGTCTAGAGAGGAGAAAATGAAGAACTGCAAAAAATGGCATCAAGATGGGGCTAAGGGGTGACATGACCAGCAGGAAACATCACAAAGTGATAATTGATAGGCTTCCCCAACAATGACATCTGTTGTTTCTGTGCTGTGCTGTAACCCTCCTTGCTCCAAACAGCCCTACACACCACAGGCTCTTATTGGTGGGACTTTGGAGACAACGAAAGAATTAGGTCGGTGTCCAGCAAGGGACACAGCGGTGTCAGCAGTTCTAGAAGAGGAGACATGGGGTTTGCTCAAGCATGCTATGACAACAAGAATCTGAGCAAGAGGTGACTAGGAGATGATTAGGCCCTGTGAGACTCCCCCAAGACTTGTGGGGATATGCCTTTGCCTTCCACCAAATTTGGAATGGGGGTTCCTGCCACTCTGCTTAAATGGTAGAGAAAAGTATTACCTCAGAGGTCTGTATAACCTGCAATATCCAGGTGCTGACACGTGGTTGTGCAGACACCATCTTCCTTCCTGGCCAGCTTCCAAAGACCTGATAAGCTGTGCCGGAAAGAGAAACAAATATATTTCCCTCCTGCTTTTTCTGCATTGGCCTGGATTAAGGGAGATCTGCTCCATTTAAATCTAGAGTACACAATCATTACTAGGAGTGAGAAAACCTATAAACTGGTCAAAGAGCCAGGGTGGGATGGGAAACCCAGTGGGCGGAGACGTAGGAGGCCAGAGCTTGGGAATTCTGGGTTTGAGATGGGTCAGAACTCCATCTCTCAACTGACTCCTGAGGCAAAACAAAGCATGTAACACGTGCAGAAAGGTGTTTGCTTCTGTTACTGCTAATAGTAACACTTGTGCTCAAGTGTTGTGCTGATCCTAATGTATTCTATTTACACTCTCTCAACTGATGGAATTTTAGAAGCTGCAGCTGGAGCAATAGAAAGGTGACAGGCGTTTCTATGGCAACTCTCCCAAATAGGGTCCTACCACGTCTTCAGTCAGGTGAAGGCCTAGATTGAAAAAAGAGCATCTGAGAATAATCATCATGGATGTTTGTTGAGTGTCTTCCCTATACCAATATTATGCCCAGCACTCTCCACTCACATACTCTTCACAACAATTCCATAATGTGACATTGCATATGACAGATAAGGAAACTGAGAGTAGTGAAGAGTCATAAGTGGCCTCAAGTGAGTGGTCTTGCAGGGGTATGAACCCAAGCCAGTGGCTGTCACCCTGCACACACTTTTAGCTATAACCGTTTTCCACCTCTTGGCTCTGTGGGTGCTGGTTGCACACGACTGTCCTGAGCCATCCAGGGCCTTCCATGAGCACAAAGACAGATGACTGTCAGCTCAGATGGTAAATATCTTGGTGTGAAATGATAACATCAGGAAGGTGGAACCGTGAAGTTTTTGCTATTGTTAGTTACATACATCTCATCAATTGCATTACTGGTGACATCATAAAAACTATAATAACAGAATGTCTCCAAGGCATGTCTGTTATCTAACTTTTCTAACAGTTTGGATTCCAGGAAATCAGGAATTGATTGTAATTTGAACAATAAATTGTCATGTTCAACCCCAGCTTTAACTTTGTAGACATGTTATTCACTCAGTATTTTATTTGCTGCCTACCAAAATTACACACACACACTTCCACTAAATCTTCCTTTAGAGGAAAAACCATATTTCATTTAAATGTGCATGTATTGTAATTCTATAGCATATAAACCATAATGGATCTCATTTTGAAACACAGTAGAATATCTGGTTGAAGATTATCTTTTCTTAGGTGAGTAAATACTTAGGAACCAGCTGAACTTAAATCTTTCATTGTAAACCTTGCCCAAGTAAAATAATACATCTAACAATTTCAGAAAAAGACATTTTCTTCCATTTTGACGTAGCAGCCCTACCTTAGAATTAAGAATTTGGAGATTATGATGCTGACTTTTAAAGAGGAAGGTCCAGGATTGTATCTGTAATTCAAATCTGCGTTTTAAATACGTAATGTTTTTGCAGTCCTGTATTTTGATATTTATTGAACCCATCTTACCCCACTGGAAGAAAGCAAAAAGAGGGTTTAAAATTTTTCTGTAATGTTAGCAGTGACAGCAAATGTTTGAAAGGAGAGAACGGGTGCAGTTTATGAAAGCACTGTCTTTGATATCCATTTTGTCAGATTTATAGAGATTTGAGTGTCTAAGTTTGTACTGGAAAGCTCACCAGTGAGAAGCATGTCCGTTGTAGTGAAAGGGACCTCAAAAGAGCTTCTCCCTGCAGGAATCAGAATGTGCACGGCATCATCAGCTAGTGTCAGTGCTGCAGGTTTCTCTGATAAACCAGATTCTGAGAATGACATTTACAAAGTGTGGGTCTAGCCAGTTTGGAGCAAGACTTCGCACATTTCCACTGCAGTTTCACTCACTGCTGGCAGAGACCAAATTGTGAACATTTTGAGCAGGAAGAGCTGGCACTGAGCTCTCACCCCTGTGGTTAGAGCCTGTGGAGAAACAGATAAGAGTTTGTATGGTTTGCTCCTAATCACCATGTTCTCTTGACATTGTAAATTTTTGCACAAAATCACCCAGAGGCACAACAAAATGCTATTCACTGCAGTGAACGGCTCCTGTGAGTGAAAAATATGTAGTGATCATTGCAGAGATGAGTTTCCTTTCCCAAAGTTTTTGAGCAGACTCTTTTAAGTTTCTTCCCACCCAGAGAAAAACTGCTATGATCCTTGGGAGGAAGAAAATTCAAATTTGTTTTTAATATTAGTCATGGCAAACCTAGAGATTAGAAATTTAGAACCTGGTAAATTGATTTGAGCTGGAGCTGGAGCCAAAAAACTCAAAGCCATATTGTTGAGGTGGGTGGGGGACAGGTAATTCAATTGTTCTAAGACTTTTCAGATTTATGTGCATTTGGTGCTTGTTCATGAATGCCTTGCACCCATCTGTCTCCCCCACAGGGCTACAAAATGCCTCAAACACTCCCAGCAGTCTCCTTTCAGGTGAGGTTTATCTCCCCAAAGCAGGATAAAATGGTATCTGGAAGAAGGGTTCCTTTAATCCAAAGTTGCTGATTTTCAAATCTGTATCCCTAGGGAAGAGAGCAAGGGTGAGGGAATTTGGAATGTAGGAGCTGGTGGAAAACAGAAAGGGGTTCAAAACATGGTTCAGAGTGTGAAATGGGCCTGTGCAGGCATGAGAGGGGCCTTGGGAAGCCCAGGGAGCCTGGGTGCCTAAGTTTGGGGACTAGAAGATGAGATAGAACTAAAATGATTGGGGTCTCCCTGGTGGTGCAGCGGGTTGAGCACCGCACTGTGAAGCATCCGCAGCCACTGCAGCACGAGTTCGATCCCTGGCCAGGGAGGGGACCCACATGGCGCAGCAGACCCCTCCTGTCTCACCCGCTGCTCCCCTCAGCAGTGTATTTTAGTTAATCTGCCTGTTCTGCTGCCCGCTCTGTCTCTGGTGAATCCTCTCACTCCCCATGACTCTGGCCTGTACCCCAGCTCTTGTGTGCATATATAATAAATCTTTTATAAAAAAAAAACCCAAACTAAAGTGATCCCCGGGTGCATCTCTGTTCAGTCCTCTTTGACTCTGAGACAAGTAAACAGATACTTTTTAACCAGTTTTTCATAAGACTTGCAACACTTGCCTTTATTAGTCACAAAGTCTGCAAACTAGCTGAACCACACACAAAGCCGCTGAACCGCATGTGGTGTCTACACAGCTCTGGTTTCCGGGACACTGACTATCGCAGCCATTCTGGATTGTTCATTTCAAAAGTGCTCTGGGCACAGAGCAGTATGGGTGCCTAAGTCCAGAGGTAAGACCTCATTGCAACCATCAGCCCAAACCTGCTCTCATGGACTTTCGCCACTGCTGCCCATCACAGCTAATGGGCAGGTAGCCTTTCTCCCTCAAGTCCTACTTGGTTGCCTCCTGGCCTCTGAGAAAGGTCAGAGGTGAGAGGGGAAAGGTCAGCAACTCTGAGTGATCCTCAAACTGAACAGTAAGTCCTGGAAAAGTCAGAAGTCACTGGGGTTCCCCTAGATATTTGCTCAACTTCCTCCTCTCATGCTCTGCCTTGCAGTCACTCAGCAAGCCCCGCGTCACAGATAATTACCAGCTATTTTACCAGTCGGATTACTTCACAGTGGGTGGGAGCTTCCAATTGGCCTCTCCAAAACTAAAAAACAAAACTATTTTCTACTATCTTGCGTGCTTAAGATCTAGCCAGCTCTTTATATACCTGAGCCCCAAAGGACATTCTTAAAATAGGGGAACTCCAGATATTAGCCTTGCCACATGGACTTGTTTCTTGCCTAAATCAAAACAGTTCAAGTCTATTTTTCACCCACTTTCTGGGAAGCTGACCTAAACAAGTAAGGATGGTTATAAATGTCTTTCAAGACTGGACTTGTAGGTTCTAATTATAATTAAGATGATAATATTACTTTGTATTTTCACCCTGCCTCTCTTCCAGAGTGCTCTGAACACTCTCGGTTGTGTGAGGGTAGGTATTACATGTTCCTTTATGTCTACCTGCACATTCTAATTACACCTTCCTTTGATTCTGGTTCTGAACTCATCTGCCTTCCCACTGCCTGAGGCACAAGGGCTCATCATCACCTGGGCTAACTTTCCTGGGTGTCTCCACCTGTTATCTGATGGGTGTGCTTTCTACCATGGAGGGGCCCCTGGTGGCTGAACCTGACCATCCGGGTCTTCGGAGTGTGTGAGTCTGACCCATCCCTCCCCACCCAGATCCAGAAGCGTCTCCACGATGCCCTCACAATCCAGACTCCCTGGTGCCAGGCGTGAGCGGGGGCTTCTTGCCTCTGGCCAGGAAGGGTCCGTCCTCCAAGTGTGTTAGGACCCTGAGCCTACCCACCAGGCACCCCGACGCCCCTCTCTGTCCCAGCTCCAGGGCAGAGACACGCTGGGACTTGTTTATATTCCTGCTTATTGTGCCAGGGCAACTGGGGGAAGAAGTCACGCCACCGTGTTTTACTTCCCAGGAGTCCTATTAATTTGCACTGTGGGCTCGTCCTTGGACCCTAGAAGGAAGCACAGGCAGATCTTCTGACTTTTTTGTTTCTCCCTTAACTTAGAGTCCTCTGGTTACTGAAGTCACAAAATACAATATCATCAGGAAGTTAAAATGTCCAGTCCTATTGTAGGGCCCTTGGGGAAACAGAGTTTCCTCAGTTTCTGAGGAGACTGTTTTCTGAGGAGACTGTTTTCTGAGGAGACTGTTTTCTGAGGAGACTGTTTTTCGCCCTGACCTTTCAGCATGGGTGGCTAGTAGATAACATGTAGCCTGGAAATGTAGCCCACATGTGGGGAAATGGCAAATAACAAAGCAACTTTGGTATATACTTCACATGTGTGAAACATACTTCTGGAAGGCTGGCCCTGTGCCAGCTTTATCTATGGCTCATATGAAAATTAATAAATCTCCTCAGGGGGCAGCAGCTTTCACTGACCACTTACTGGTCACTTATGGGGCACAGGGCCACTGCTGCTGCTGGACACTGCCACTGTTGCCACTGCTGCTGCTGCCAGCCAGGGCACCTGGGAGGTGCCCAGGGGGCCGAGTGAGTCCAAGACTGCCCAAGGGGGCATGAGGGACCCCAAGGGGTCTGCCCCCACCAGGCTGGAAGAGGACTGCTGATGCCTGAGCCACTGGCTGGGCCACTCCCTCCAAGCTGGACAGATAATGTTATTGCTACCTGTGTATCTCCTGGTGCTGTAGTAAAGGCTTGTTCCTGCTCCCTGCATATGGGTTTCGTGGCTTGCTTTCTCACCTACTGCCAACAAGAACTAGGCAAGATTATAGCTGAAGCCCTGCACCTATGTAATAATAAAAACTCTGAGCCAGATTTAAAATCCAGGCTTCTCTAGGCTCCCATCTCAGGTCAACTGAGGGAAGGAGGGCATCTGTGATTGATGTTTTCCCCCACTTTACACACACACACACAATTGGAGAAGGGAGGACTGAAGAAGGGCACAGGTTGAAAGTTCCAGAACTTGACTGGTATTACTGCTCATCTTCTTCAGAGACCACACCCTCCCAGCACCACCACTTTCTCTCAGGGTAAAAGCTAATCTGTCTAGGTCACCTTACTTTCTTGGTTCTAGAAATCTCTTTTGGTTTCTCTTGGTGACTTGGTGAGGCAGCATGCAAGTTCCCGTGCTGGTTCTCTCAACATATATGGCCTGCTGCCTATGTCCTTTGCCTTACCCAACCCTCTTTCTTGCTTCGATATCAAGGCCACTAGTCGGTCAATTAAATTTTAAAACTGCTCAAACTCACCATATCTCACAAACTGAAGGTGACATCCATTAACTTATCCTTAAACCCCTCTTGTGGAGAAGAAGATGATATACTTCTCCCATTGTGTGCAGGATTTGGGGGCCCTCAGCAGACTCAGCTTTCTTCAAAATTTCTCACTGAAAATCATGTCTTTCAATTCCCACTCTCAACTCTGTTCTTAAATTAAATGTTGTGAGGATGTTAAGAATAATCTTCTTTCAAGACTATACTTTCAGGGATCATTTCTATAGTTTGTTATTAGAGAAGTTTCTCTGATCTTGTAGAGCACCAAGACCACTACTTTACACCATGTACAACTCAAAATGGATAAAAGATTTGAATGTAAGACCTGAAACCATAAAATATATAGAAGAAAACATAGGTCAAACACTACAAGACATACATCTCAGTAACGCCTTTGAAGAGGCATCCCCCAAAGCAATAAAAATGAGAGAGAAGATAAACAGATGGGACTGCATCAAGTTAAAAAGCTTCTGTATAGCAAAAGAAACATTAACCAAAACAAAAAGACTCCCCACTGATTGGGAAAAATCTTTGCACCCCATACAACTGACAAGGGACTGATCGCAAAGATACACAAAGAACTCATAAGACTCAAGAAAATCAAAGCAAACGACCCAGTCAAAAAATGGGCAAGAGAACTTAAAAGACACTTCACCAAAGAGGACATACAAATGGCCAACAGGCATATGAAAAATGCTCAGCATCTCTCATAATCAGGGAAATGCAAATTAAAACCACAATGAGGTATGGCACACATCAAAATAACCACCAACAACAAATGTTGGCAAGGATGTGGAGAAAAAGGCACTCTACTACACTGTTGGTGGAAATGCAAGTTAATCCAACCACTATGGAAGGCCACATAGAGGTTCCTCAGTCTATTAGAGATGGAACTACCATATGATCCG
>JAGFMF010011413.1:2234655-2297182 GCA_019455555.1 Galemys pyrenaicus
ATGAATGTGTCTAGTTTTTCATTTCTGATTGCTGAGTAGTATTCCATCGTGTATATGTACCACAGCTTCCCGATCCACTCATCTGTTTTTGGGCATTTAAATCATTTAAATGTATGTATTACTCTTAGTTTAGGCAAAGCTTTGAAGGAGTAATATCTGACATGCCATATCTTAGAGGGGCAAAACGTATTCAAACTACTGAAAACAAGGCAATGTGTAGATTTTGATAACACAACATACATACTGTAAGTCACAGTCCCACCTGTTCTTTGCGTGTACACCTGTTCTTCAAGCTTTCCATTCAGATAAAATAGCAAAGTGAATTTAAAAAACAACAAATCCCTCCACCCCAGAAATCAATAGGCACTTGAGTTTGGGAAAGACTGACCAACTCTAAGAAAGTGAACTTGGTGGTGAGTGCAGTACAGTGGCAGTAGCTAAAGAGGGTATCCTAATATTACCTCAATTAACATTAATCCTAAAGAAGTGTTTACATCTATAGTACCCATAGAGGCAAAAGCCCACCAAAATAAAAGATTTTAATCATGGCACCTCCTAGGATTATCCCCATTTACAGATGGAAGAAATGAGTACAGGGACATTAAGTAACTGCTTAAGGTCCTACTACTGAGAAAGAGGCAGGAATTGAATTCAAATTCATTTGATTCAAAGTCTATGACATTTCATAGTCGAAGTCAATCCTTTCTCTCCCGCTCTCCCCCTGATATTTTGACAACTTTCCTTTAAGAATTTTCATTTGCTCAGTCATACTCTCCATCAGGAGAAAGAACTGCATCCTGGCCCCCCACACAGACACTCCAGATTGGAAGCAGGAGAAACAGGTGGGGACGGTGCACTCAGCCCTGGAGTTTTCATTCTGTCTTTGGGGCTCTAGAATGAAGGTGATGTTGGAGGCACACAGAGCTACAACATCTTAACTTACTGCTCCCAAAATACAGATTCGGAGCTGCTCCCACGCCCCCTCCCCCGCTCCCCCAGCCAGCCAGACGTCCTCCCACCCACCCACCATGTGCCGGCCATGTGCAGTTAAGCTGCCTGTCCCTAGCACCTCTGCCGGGGGGGGGGGGGGGGGGGGGGGGGGGGGGGGGCNGGGGGGGGGGGGGGGGGGGGGGGAGGTGGGGGGAACAGCTTGGTCCTATCAGCAATCCACTGCTCATCAGCACCCCTGTATCTCAAGCTACAAATAGCCCTGGAATTTCCGTGTACGGTGAAGAACAGAATAGGACTGAATATGGGTAATTTCTTTCTAAAAAGCTATTTGATACTAAATTGTCTTTCTATTAAGCTGTGTATGTGAGTTCTTTCCAGTGTCAATAAGCCCCTCGAATTTGGGAAAAGGGACTCTGATACTGCCAGCCAGTATGGAGACCTGGGTGGGCAAGCTAGCAGCCCCTTCATCTTCAGGGAGGCAGGGTGATTCCCTTCTTCTAGCCGACAGCTTTGGTCTTCGATCACCTCTTCTAAGTCTCTCCTGCTATGACTAGTCAACAGTCCTATCACTCTGAGAACTGAATGTGCTGGAGAGTATAGGGGTCTAGCGTGGGTGCAGAGCAATCGGTCATTCATAGAATGAGGCCATCAGAGCAGGCAGCCCTCCACCTCACTGCTTTCTGACTGAATGCCAACTACCCCCACACTCTCCCTCACTACTTGTCTTGTCAGAATACCTTGCCGGCCACCTCTGGGCCTCGGGGCATCTTTGATACCGCTTCTTGGCTAGGTTCAGCTTCTTGGCTAGGTTCATTGCCAGAGAGAAGAGCCTCGCTAGATTTCAGCCCCCTTCAGCTTCTTGGTGGGTGCCTTTGAGCAGGGCACAACCCACACAGCCTCACACAGAGTCCCTTGTCCTCTCGGCCCCGTCAGCATAGAGCTGGTCATTCTCACAGCCTCGTCAACTTTCCACAGTCAGTTTCCTCAACGCCAATGAACTAGCTGCATTTTTTTGCACTCTCTACTGAGTAATTTTATCTGAGAGCTAATAGGAGAGGAAGCGCCCAGCTGCCAGTATCTATAGTAAAAGGAGGATTCTTAGTTACCAGGTTCTTTAAGCTCAGGCACCTGTCACAGAACCGGCAATTTTGAGACACTGCACATTAGTTATCTGACTCTCAAAATATATTATTGCCTGGTTCTCCTATAAAGATTTCCTTTAAAGGGGTAGAATAAAATAGGGGTTAAATAAAAGCAGAAGAAAGGCAATTCTAGGTTTGGAACAGACTGAAAGCCTTTATTCATCATTTGTTCACCAAACACGCATTGTGTCCATTGGGTTTCAGGAGCCCTGCCAGGTGCTCTAGAAGAATGAACAAAGAAGACATGATCCCTGCCTTTATAAAGTTGACATAGTGGGGAAGAGAGATATTAAACAAAGAATCCCATAAACACATACAATTAGAAGCTGTGAAAGCTGCATTAATGGACAGACCTCTCTGCCCTTTGAGGACAAAGAGCAATGTCTTCTTTGTCTTGGTATCTCCAACATGTTACTTAGTAGGCGCTACATAGACATTTGTAGGATCGGTGGATGGACGAATGAGGACATGAAAGAAAGAATGATCACAAAACTTGAGAACCCTCTGAGGATCCATCGTCGGCGTGCAGTTGTGAGGACTGAACACCACTATTCCTGAGTAACTTTCTCACCTTGGTCTTTAAATTTTCCCTGTAGTCTCAGACTAGCAAATCTCTCTGCAAGTCAGCTGTAAATTGAAGAGGCGCAGAATCCCAGGCACACAGTGGCCCCTCACCAGACCGTGTTTGCTACTCTGAAGTTCTTGGACAGAATGTACATTTCTTAAAGCAAATCACTTAGATAGTCCGTTGGGAGGAGGACAAGACCTGCAGTAGGCACCGTGTGCTTCCACCCACGTGGTCTTTACAAATTTTTTAGAATTTATTCTGGCTTGTGGCACTGGAGTCATCACCAAAACTCTGATTTCCTACTTGTCTTCACTTAAGACCCTTTGGTTACAAGAAACTGAAATACATGGAAAGGAACTTAAAAATGTAATTATAAGGAAAGAGGGTGATCTCTTTTTTAGAGTCAATTTAGAAGGTAGCAGTGATGTCTCTCTCTTTCCCCATGCCCACTCCCTCCCTCCCCCCCTCCCTCCCTGCCTCCTCTCTTTTCTTCTCTGAAACCAGGACACTTTTCATCTCTTTTTGTTCTTCTTACCTTCTCCATTCTCTCTGCAGGCTGACTTTCTCTGCAAGGCTCTTATTAGTATTACAATAGTAGATCGTATTACAATAGTAGTACTATTGTATTTTTAGTAGTACTGATAAATTAGTGTTACAATAGTAGATCAAGTTGGGAAGAACTGACCTCTTGGCAATATTGATATTCAGCCTGCCTGTCCAGGAATATGAAATAGCTCTCCATTTATTTAGTTCTTTGATTTCATTCATCAGTTTTATGTTTAGATTTATACCTAAGTTCCTTTTGCGGGGGAGGGATGCTAATACAAATAGTATTGTGTTTTTAATTTCAAATTCTACTTGTTGAGGGCCTCTCTGGTGGCACAGGAGTTAAAGTCTCAGCACTATTAAGCTCTGGCCAGTCGCTACTGCGTGAGTTCAATACCCTGCTAGAGAACACGGCACAGCAGACCTCTCCTGCGGCTCCCCTCAGCAGTGTATGTCAATATATGTGCCTGTTCTGCTCCCCACTCTGTGTCTGATGAGTCCTCTCCCCCTTCCTCCATCTCTGACCTACACCTCAGCTCTTGTATGGATAAATAAAAATAAATCTTTTTTTAAAAATTCTACTTGTTCATTGTTGGAATATAAGGGAGACAATTGACTTTTGTAAGTTACCCTTGTATGTTGCAAGTGTGCTATTAACTCCAGGATTTTTTTGGTTTTGTTGGTTCTTTTGGATTCTCTACATAAACAGTCATGTTATCTATGAAAAAAAAAAACAGTTTGATACCTTTATTCCCAATATGTACATTTTTATTCCCATTTCTTGTCTTATTGCATCGGCAAGGACTTATACTATGATATTGAAAAGGAGTCCTGAGCGGTACATCCTTGTCTTACACCTGATCTTAGTGGAAATGTTTTCAATTTCTCATCATTAAGTATGATGTTAGTTGTAGGTTATTTGTAGCTAGCCTTTGTCAAGTTAAGGAAATTATAGCTATTTAAAATGGACACAGCACTTTTTCTATCTTTAGTTTGTAGTTGTCTCTGTTAACATCTTCCCTTCCTTGGTTTAGGCTACTCTGGGTCAAGAGCAGCGGCTGGTTCTTACGCATTCCTGGCAGTCAAGGACTCACTATGCTCTTTAGGATCACATAGGTCTAAAACTCTGGAGTTCCCTGCTGACTCAAAGTCCTTTGGGACATTCACTCCTCCTTCACTGCAGTGAGTCACCTCTTCTCTGAACATTTCATTGTGAATCAGAGTCCAAAGGGAAGATCTGCTGCTGCTGCTGCTGCTGCTCTCTAGGGTAAATGAGCCTGGCTTCCAAGACTTAAGGTGGAAGGAAACACTTCATCTGCTGAGAATGATGGCACAACTGAATAGGATAGTGGAATCTCTCCTAAACCTCCATTTCCTGCAAATAGTTTAGGGGTTAGAAGGTATAAAACTTGAATCTAAAATTAAGGACTGTTTTGAACATTCTTTTGGATGTCAAGGCTGTGCCTGGCCAGCTGATATAAACTTTGATACCTGATCTCTTCCTCTATTAGTCAGTTGATTGCCCCATTTCCCTAGGAAATAGAGGACAGGCCACAGAAAAAGGGGGGAGAAAGAGGGAAGAGAAAGATCTATTGCACTAGCTATGTAATCAGAGCACGCAACTTGCTCGATTGTGCAAAGTGTGGCCCAATAGAGCTGGTTCCCAAGTGACTGCCATACCAAGGCAGATGGCTGCTGTAAGCTGAAACTTAGCTGCGGTGTGGGTGCCATATTATAAGTTACAGACTGTCTAACACCATCTCACAGCCCCCCTCCCTCTCTGCTAGCCACTAGGCCTTTCAGCTCTCAGTATGCTGTGTTCCCTCTCACAGCCCAGTTTTTGCTGGTGACATCCCTGCAGTTTCCTCTCCTTTTCACCTAGGGAACTCCTAGTGTTCTCTTAGACCCTAACTTCAATCTCCCTCCTTGGGAAAGGCTGCCCTTTGATAGACCTGCCTAACATTGTGCCCACTCTTTCCGAGTATGAAAAACTGCAGCAATTTGACATTTGTTTGATCACTGCCTCCCACACAAGGTGAGGTTCCCATGCAATGACCTTGTCTGTCTTGGTTCACTTGGATGCCCCTACCCTGTACAGTGCCTGGTACCTGGGAGGCCCATGGTAATTATTTGCTGTAGGTTTACACATTTTCTGGAGGATGGAAGGCTAAGCAAGTGACCAGTGTGGGGGGTGGAGAGTGAGGCTGTTGCTGAAAGAGAAAGTGAGCAGAGCCAAAAGTCAATTCAGGACATGGGAGAATATGGGTCAGGGTCAGAACCCAGGCAAGAAAGAATGACATTTAGTTAAACAAGAAGTAGTCCCAAGGCAGCTTTGGGGAGGTAAAGACAGATGCAGGGGTCAAACAACAATAGGGCGAAAGTGGGGAGAGGCAGAGTGAGCAGACAAGAGGGAGGGAGAGCACCCAGTAAACCTAAAGCAGGTTTTCACAGAATCTAGGTGGGCAGACCACCTTAAACAGGTAGAATATGATTAAGAGACTATCTAAAGCAATGGTTCTCAATGCTGACTGAGCCCTTGAATCACTGAGAGTATTTTCTAAACATAAAGACCCCAGGAAATACATCCAGAAATTCTGCCTCTTATTTTTATCCTAAAGGCAAGGAGAAACTACTAAATGTTTTTTTAAAAGTGTGTGTGTGTGTGTGTGTGTGTGTTTACTTGGATGACAGATTGGGGAGACCTACTAGGAGGCTATTAGTCATATGACTCACAAGTAGTCATGGTTTTTGCAAAACCACCCCATGCATTTAAAACTTGCAGGAGGAACACCATTTACAGTAATCAAGATATGGAATGCCTTAGGGAACCCAAATGTCCCAAAATAGACAAATGGATGAAAAAAATGTGGTATCTTTACACAATGGAATATTACTCAGCAATAAAAAAAGACAAATCCATGTCATTTGCTGCAACGTGAATGGAGCTTAAAGGATTATGCTAGCTAAATTAAGTCAGGAGGAAAAAGATAAATATTGTATGATCTCACTTATATGTGGACTATAGAGAAACCAAACAAAAGGTCAAGAAAAAGTTAAAACTAGCAAGTGACCATAGATCTGAAGCATATAGCAAGGGGTGGGGAGACAGGGGTGTCGAAACAGGAGAGAAAAGAACACAAGGAAATCTGGTATTGGTTCATGGATGATATGGTGGCAGGAGAGCTAGGGAGACTGCAGTGATGTAAGAAAAAAACCCAATGAATTAATTAAAAGAGAAAAAAGTTGCAGTAAGGTTGGAAACCACTGTTCTCAAAGAAGAGTCTTTAATCTTAGCTGCACATTGCATTCATCTGGGGGAGCTTTAAGAATTGTTGGTGTCTGGTCCTCATTCCAGAAATGCTGATTTAATTGGTTGAGTGTTGCCTATACAATGGAGTTTCCAAAATTCCTCCAGATGTTTTTAATGTACATCCAGGGCTGAGACCACTGCTTAAAAACTTGCTACTCAAAGTATGGTGTGAGAACCAACTGTATAGTCACCATGTGGGAACTTGTTAGAAATGCAGAATCTCATCCCAGGCCTACTGAGTCAGAATCTGTATTTCGGGAAGATTCCCTGGATGATTTTGGCATTTTGTTTTGTTTTTTTAATCCCCGAGAAGCACTGGTCTAGTGTAGTGATTTTCAAAGTTTGTTTCCTGGACCACCACCAGCAGCAGCACTTAATAACTAATTTGTTAGAAATGCAAGTTTATAGGCCGCTGAATCAGAAACTCTGGAGAGTGGGGTTCAGGATTCTGTTTTAACAGCCCATCCAGATGATGCTGGTGCACACAAACATTTCAGAGTGCTCGAGGGATAAAGCAATAATAGACTTGTGAAACCACTGGGGAATCTGTCCTGCCGAGCGTTTTAGAGGGGGTTAATTCACTTCCCTAAATTCTGCGTGTAACGTTGGCTGCCTATCAAAAAGATTGGAGATGAATAACAATTTCTCCTCTGTGAGACCCACCTTCCTCCTTCTTGGGACTCATCCGGTCTGAGCAGTGGCTTGCATTTTTCTCACGATCTCTCTGATCTCCCTCTCAGGGTCCCTGCCAGAGGCTACATTGATTCCAGCCCAAAGTCTGACTTCCCAATGAGTTTCATATGAAACAAAGAGGAGATGGCGCATGAGGAACAGGAATGGGGAGCAGCACAGCTGTGGAGACTCAAAGGCGCAGCCCAAGAACTAAGGAAGCAAACACTATCTGCTCACAGGAAGGAGGTCTTGCCTCAAGACCTTGTCAGTGTTCAGTGGGATGTGAGAATCCAGAGACAGGCTAGAGGGCTGAGGGGACACCGGGGTGTTTCATATGCTAGAGGAAGGAATTTTGTGTCTATCAGGGGAGAGAGTCCTTTGGAGGAGAAGAATACAGGCAAAGATACCCTGTTAGCATAATTGTATCATATTATTGGGGTCATATGTTTCTTGATGAGATAGTTGGGTTATTATTTTGAAGTTTGTTTTTTTTTTTTAAAGATTTATTTATTTATGCACACAAGAGCTGGGGTACAGGCCAGAGGTGCAGGGAGGTGAGAGAGTCCATCAGACAGCACAGGATGCAGAACAGGCAGATGGACTGAAACACACTGCCGATGGCAGCAGCCGGCGAGGCAGGAGAGGTCTGCTGGGCCATGTAGGTCATCTCCCCAGCTGGCGGCAGGGATCGAACTCGTGCTGCAGTGGCTGCATTTTGCTTCATAGTGTGTTGCTTAACCCACTGCGCCACCAGGGAGGGCCCCTGAAGTTTGTTTTGGCTATATTTTTTTCTCACCCATCCAAGGTATTTGGACCCTTTGAGTTGCCTTCTGTCAGAAAAAAAAAATGCCCCAAACTTGGAAACAGGCAAGAGAGAGAGTATTTATTTTAGTCAATGCTGGAGTTTACTTTGTATTCCTAAAGAATATTTTCCAACTTTGTAGGGATGGCGATGTTAATTGCAGACTTCTATTAGGAAGAGATGCAAATAATTTCTGTTCAGCAGAACAGAAAGTCCGAAAGTTTACACCCTGTTGGACAGTATTGTATCTAATGAATTTAGCAGTGTACTAATTGCATGTATATGGGAGACAGTCAAATGCTTTTTGGACCACTTTTAATGTCTTACCTGTTCCCTCACAAATTGAAGTTTAATACAATCTTTGACATGTGTTCTTTTTATATCTACATCACAGTCATGCTTTTTAACCTTTTGAAAATTTGACACTCCTTCAGAAACAGTTTAAATTAAGGGCAACCTTTACTTACCGGTTTTTGTTTTACTAAAGCCTGAGCTTATTTATAGGTTTATGTAAAGTAAGGCTGAATGGAGGGCCGAAGCCACAAGACAGAGTGCTTGGGTGGGGGGATTCCCCAACGCTGGGAAGACAAAGGGCCTCCAGCTCCTACAGAGTATTTAGACCCTTGGCCTGATCAGTTACAGAGTTCTAGGGAAGTCCCGGGTATTCCAGAGGGGAATGCTGAACAGAGCATCTAGAAGGCTGGATCCTAACTAAGCTGGGTGTTCCCAGTCTCCACGGGATCCAAAGACAGACCAGGGCTCTGAATAAAGTCACTGATTGAAGGGCTGGGTAAAGACAATTGAAAAGAAACTGGTATAAGCCAAAGACCTGAGGGTCTTTCGGTGTCTTTGTACCACCCTGGTGGTAATGAGATTTCCCACAACTTTCTCGCTGGTGAGACTGGGAATCAGATTTCAGTGAGACAGATGGATGTGGCATTTCTCAGATTCCTGCCTGCCACCTTAGCAGGAGAAAGTTTGTTTTGTGGGAGTTCCCCTTTTAGGTGTCAGAAAGATCAACACCCTCCCACAAAAAAGAGAACACAGCAGCTGGGAAGGAGATGTCCATAGTCCTGAGGGCACCTTCAGAGCCATCGTCAATGCTTGAAAAAAGAGCTTGCAGCTCCTCGGAGGAGCTGAGCAGTGCAGTGACCCTCTACTGAAAGGCAGGCGCAACTGAACGCGGGGCAAAGTAATCACTCAAGGTGGTTTGAGAGCGTGTGGGCCCTTGACCACAATAGCAACCTCAGCACCTAACCTACCTTTATCATAGCTTCCTTCTTCCAAGTCTTCAGATTTTTCCCTTTCAGTGTACATATTCCTATTTCTCAGATACGTTCAATGAAGATACCGGGGTCAGAATCACCTGAGGAGCTTGATAAAAGCATAGATTCTTCCTGCCCAAACCTGTTGAATCATCTTCTCTGGGATGGAGAAGGGGGTAGGATACCTTTTAAACAAGTATTCTAGTGATTCTGATTCCTCTACATTCTGAGACAGCGAGGTGGGGGTAGGGGAAGGGCGACCGCTGGGCAGCAAGCATGTGGGGCAGGAGTGGCCATCCAGGGATGTCAAGCCACAGGGAATGGCCTGCTGGGGAGGTGACTCCTTATGTTAAGGAGCATTTGTGTGTATGAGCTTATGTGTGTTTCTCAGGGCACGGTGGTTTTGGTTTTGGTTTTGGTTTTTAATGCACACAAGAGCTGGGGCACAGGCCAGAGGTGTGAGAGATGAGAGGGCTCACCAGAGACAGAGCGGGGACCAGAACAGGCAGATGGGCTGAAGTACACTGCTGAGGGGAGCAGCGGGCCAGGTAGGAGAGGTCTGCTGCGCCATGTGGGTCCCCTCCCTGGCCAGGGATTGAACTCTCGCTGCTGAGCCGCGGATGCTCCACAATGCGGAGCTCAACTGGCTGACACCAGGGAGGACGCTGCACAGTGGTCTTAACCCACAGGGGTTAACACAACCTAGCTCTTCAGTGCAGCGGCAGCAGCATGGTCTGGAGCTCTGAGAACTGCTGACGCTTAGGCCCTGTGCGGGGATGAGCTCATCAAGGGGCTGTGAGGGCCCCTCAGTGACAGCACCTCCCTGGCTCTCCTTCCCAGGCAGCTGGGAGTTGTGCCTGTTTCTGGGGGAGCATCAGGGGGTGGGGGCGGTGCTGCAGGACAGTCACCCTGAAGTGGCAACACTGAGAGGTAAGGAGAGAAATTAGTTAAGTCACATCCCCCACTCCTTTGGTGGCAGGCTGTGGGCGAGAGAAACAAAGGGTCCAGGGGGTATGTGTGGCATCTCTGAGTCTTCGTGTGCAGGCTCCCATTGAGTTTGCTCCTTCAGAAATCAGTCTGGCTGCCCTCCCGCTGCTCAGCACGCACCCACACCATCCTTCCTCTTCAGCTCCCCTGCTAGAGACTCGTTACTCTGCTCCCAGTATGTGGCTGGCCCTGGGCCAGGGTCTGGCTGCCGACAGACTGACTAACCACTTAGCCTGAGTGATGGTTTCCCCTCCACAAGCAGCAGCTGGCATCTCCTCTGGGCCCCTCCCGTCCCGTCGTGAGTGATCCTAGCATGTTCTGGTGATGGGTTTCAATGTTTTTTTGGTTCCATTTTCCATGTGTCACCACTTCCTAGCTGCTCTCGCCTTTCCTTTCCCTTATCCATCTCTATTCACCCTTTGTTATTGTTTTTCCCATCCCATCCCCCCACTTGTTGCCATCTATCTGTAAAAAATATACTTTTGCAAAATGCTGTCCTCCTTGAGTCCCACACACCTCCTAGTGACCTTCCTTGTTTTCTTCTCAGGGAATCTCAGTATTTTCTAAGACCTGCAATTGATTGGATGTGTAGAGAGGGGGAGGGATTGATATTTTGCTTTTCTAGTGACTGAAATACTTGGTTATTCTGCTTTGTGGGTGAGTGTAATGGTGCCTTAAGCCCACAGTCATGTGGAGGTAAGAGAACGGGCAACAGTTCTCTCAGCCCACCTTATGAAGGTAGCAGCCACAGACTCCCTGCGAGGTAGCTGGTCAGTCGCTATGCTCCCAGGGCCTGCACGCCCGGTCACACGAGGCTGTGTCTTCTAGCTGTGTCTTCGGAGCAACAGCCATGAAGGTATGACTTGTTTCCTCCCACCCCTTCTATATAAAGTAGACTATTACTTGTATGACAGTCAAGGGGTCCATGGAGTAGGAGCCGGGGGCAGTGCTTTAGGGATTTCTGGATGCAAAACATGGGGATCTAAGAAATAGTTAACAAGAGCAAAGGCAATAACTACTCGATTTGTAATCCATTTGTAATCACAAACTCTCTTCACATTTTATAAACTCTCTACCCTCTGCTTTGAGTGCTTTAATTTAAATCCTAAGGAGCAGCAGCAAGTCTGTTTATGTTACATGTTACGTAACCAGATAACAAAAATCAGGCAATTCTGGTTTCAGATTTCACCCTGACCTTGCCGACCTGATAGTTAAACATACAGACAAGCCTAGTACAGCACCTGATGTCTAGAACACGAGCAAGGCCTGCAGGAGAGAACAGCCCATCAGTCGGTACTCCTGGAGTTCTGAGGGGAACAGAAGGTCTAATCAGATGATTAGCAGCTCTATTACTTTTCTTTATTACTGAGTCAAAACATTTTCTAGTGTTTTGAATTTTTTTATTCTTAAATGTTCCAGAAAATGTTTCCAGAGATTGGAAAGATTTGAACTAGACAGATTTTAAACATTCACAAGTTGATGGATCGATGTGGTTTCACCTTTAACAACCTTTAGGGGTAGTGGAGATATTTATGTTCTGTCTCACTGAAAAGTAAGCAAGTCATTCTTCCCCTCCCAGGCACACTCTCAAGAATCCCAAGGACTAGATCTATGCAATAGTGTGTGTCTGACATTGAGATCTGATATTGATCCCCTGGGTGTAGGTGGAGACTAAGCTATTGAATCATCTAGTTTTGCATTATCTAGTTTTTAAGGAAATTGTCTTATACAATCTAAAGAACATTTTAATCATCAGTAGTACACCCCAAGTTATAAGAACAACAACAACAAAGAACAAAAGAGATAACATGGCTACAAATCGATTGGCTAAGATAATTATAACAATAGCCTAGAAGATAAAATATGACAAAAACTATATAAATGATTATTTTTACTTTTTCAAATATTGAAGCAAAGAGCTGATAAATTACTTAGAGCTTTAATATAAAATGGAGATTTTGATTTGCTTCCTTAAGTTTGTAGCAAGCAGATTAATTTCTATTTGATGTCTTTATAGTCACAAATGGAGACATGATAATGTAGCACATCCCATATATTCTGGTTCTGCTTTTAATAAGAGCATAATTAACTCCTTAAAATAATTCCTTTTGAAAGTTCTAGTGTTTGAAAGAATGATTTCCTGTCTCAAATCACTCAACAAGAGTTAATGTGGTTAGGAGACAGTTAAGGAGTGATATTTGTAATAACATGTGCCAGTTTGATTGTGACAGTGGCAGGGTCCCCATAATAGTTAGGCAAAAAAGAGATGTAGAGCTGAATAGTAGTCAACTACTCGACCATATTTGACAAGATTTTATTTTGGATATAAATGACTTTTTCTACCCTCCTGATCAACATGTGGAAAATTTCAGTAAAAGACATTTTTAAGTCAGCAAGTAGAGTTTTCAAAAAAAAAAATCAGTTAATGTCTAGTTGTTAGAATAGCGTGGCCCCGATTAAAATGCAGTACCCATAGTTTTCAGTTTTCATACACTTAGGAAAACAAGGGATAATGAAAACCAGTCTCCAAGGGAAAAAGAAAAACAATAAGAAACCCCATTCAAAATGGAGCCAAGTCATCTGGAGTTGGGTTGGGTTTGTTTTGGGTGGGCAGCTCTCCCAAATGCTCTTTCCATCCCCTTTTGCCCTCCATAACTCCACTGGGGCTGGAAACTGAGGGGGAAATGGGGATTGCACCCACAGACCACTGGGAGACTCCGTTAGCACTAAGTGTAGAAAGCAGAAACCCCTCAGTATTCACACTGAGAAAACTGGAAGGCAAGCTACTACAACTGATCCGCCACCAAAATAGCCAAAATCTTATTTCCCAAGACCTGTCTTTAAGAAAAGAAATTATGCAATGATGAGGAACGAGGAGCATCAACCAGATGCCAAATACATTTAGCCAGTAAATATGAGATTGGTTTAAAAAAAAACAACAAAACCTTGCTGGTGCCCTGCCCCAGTGAATGACTCACTCAGATTCACACTGGGCCCAATCACAGAGAAGACAAGCCACGGCTACAAGTGACTAAGCTCTTTAAGAAACCAGCACTCTGTTTTCTCGGATGGTGGAGCTGATTATATTTTCACATCTTGGGACCCTCTTCACTGTGGTACAGCGTCATCCAAACACCCTTCCTACTCCCCCAAGCCGGTGTGGGACAGACACAGGAGCGCCTCCTCAACCTGAAAGCCCTTTGAGAGACTCATTGTCTGTGGAGATGAATGGTTACAGTCACTGGGCTCTCGAAACTGGAATGTAGCTTATGAAGCAGGGCATTATTATTCCAAAACCCACATTCTGCACAGGAAGTGGAACTTCTCCAACTGGTTAGTGAGCTTCTCAGTTGTTTACCTCTGGGCTCCGTTTCCAAGGATGGCCTATTTCCTAAGCCTTACCAGTCACAGGGAAAGAAATCGAGGGACCGAGTTACAAAGAAGTGTTTGATTTCAGGCACCACCTGGTTTCCGTCAACATTCACCAGCGCTCAGAGAGGCTTGGGGGGTGGAGTAGAAGGGGCGAGGGGGGGGGTAGGGGTTTTTCCTGCCTGAGGTCTGAGCTTTCTGGTCCCAAGTAGAGGTAGATTTTGTAAGCACTGGCAGCTAGTCTCAGATCGATCATGCTGTCTGAGGAACGAGAGGCCAGTCCCAACCAGACCCCCTGGGAGGAGCCAGGATTGATCCTCAAGCCTTTTTTAGGACTCTGAGTTCAGCTCCTCCCACTAGGAGCACATTCTCCATGTCATACATCAGCTTGAGGGCTGTTTTGTTTTGTTTTTCCCCTCCTTTACATGAGGGTCTTAGCCCTAAAGACCAGCACTTGGAGAAAGGGCTTCCGTTTTCAGATTCACCCTGGTTGTCCCTTGGGTACTTCAGGTCTCTGAATCAGGCAGGCTAGGTAGGGTTAGCTGCTGCTTTCAGAGTAAACAGGAATTGTATTTGCATGACAATACTTACAGTTAAATACAGGTGTCTTACTCAGACAGGAAATCTGCATTTTTCACATTCTTTAACTAGAACTAAAGAGAATGCCACAGAAGTGGCAGGGCCAACTTGGAATTTATGGAATGTTCTTCATACTTTTCCGTCTGCTGATAATAATGTTACTTTGTCCATTCTCTCCATCCTCAGGTGTGACAGTAGCTCACTTTCCAGAACCTACCCTGGAAGACAGTTGATTCTTCACCTGGTGCCAGCTTTACCATATAGGTGCCAGTTTATCATATAGAACATGGCATGGTGCTTACAGAATCAGCCCTTGTCATCAGAAAAGACCTATTTTCAAATCTCCAGGTCACACCATCACTAAAGGGTAAGGTGTGAAGAAAACTAATCAAGGGGGAAAAAGGAGAACCAAGAAGGCTTAGTATCCAGAAAACCAAAATAAAAGAATGGCAGGGTCTGCTGCAAGGTGAACAGGTAGGGCAGGTTTAAGTGGCCAGGTTACAGATGAGTGGACTGTTCCCAGGAACATGGCTGTGAAGGAGAGGGATACTGCCCGACATGCTGGGAGAGAGAGGTTTCTTAAATTGTGTCTTAAGAATTGTTGCAGGGAACACCCAGAAGTGTAGAAAAGATGAAAAAAGAGGAGAGCAGAGGCTCAAAGAGAGATGAATCCAGTCCCATTGGAGTCTCTGGGCAGAAAAGATTTCAGCTTTTCCTTTGAGAAAAGAGAGCTGGAATGTGAGCGTGGCTGCAGAAGAGCCTGAAGTTCTAAGGGTAGGTATTAAGGAGTTCACGAAATAGAAGCTGTCAAAGACTGTGTTCATGTCCCTCTCAAAATTACTATTAAAAAAACAAACAAACAAACAAAATTACTATTAAAGCCCTGACCCCCGATGGGATAGGTTTGGGAGACTGACCGCAAAAGGAAGAGGGCTAAGAGATTGATGTTTTTGGCAAGAGAATGGCAAAAGCATTGTGTCTGGGGATCTGACCACACTGGTAATGGGCTAGAAGAAGGGAAAGGAGATGAACAGCAGATAGACTAGAAGAAAGAGGGTGATGGAGCTGGAAGAATAAGGGCTGATTATATGTGAGAGAAAGAGAGAGGAGGGTGGGGGTGGGGGAGAGACATAACAGTTTCTCAGGTAGAGTGGAGTAGGGAGTTTTCTGGGTTTTTTGAATGTTATAATACTTCTAGAAGATTAAACTTTTTCTGGAAGAAAATATAGGCAAGCATATTACTTAGAAGGCTAACTTAGCTGTCCACGTCAGGATGCACACTGCCATCCTCTTCTTGTGCCCCCCACACCTATGGGGATCGCCATTTAATGGACAACCTACTCATCCTACTAAACTCCATATCCTTTCCAGAAGTCACCACCAATTAATTGAAATTGACCCTTGATATGGAAACTGCTTTCAGTCCTGCTCCAGATGAAAAGTAATAAGCCTGGTTAGGATTTTAGTAGCAGAGATGGAGCAACAGCAACACAGAGAACCTAAAGGGAAAGAAATGACATCACACAGACCAGCCTCAAGACATTGGTTCAAGGAGCCCCAAGCGAGCCAAGGGCAGTTCTAGGGGTGGACTGAGAACTCAGAATTACACTGGGGTGCCCATAAGACCAGTTTCTGCTGAGGCCCCACAACTCACCTGGGCTGTCCCTTATTGTTCAAGATGAAAACCCCAGGTTGGTTATCCTTGGCTGGCTTCCAGAATGAAGCAAACTACAAATCTCATGACTAAATGATTTTCCACATCAGGACAGATGAGTGTTTCTGGCCCTGGCTTGGTTGGAACTCGTAGGAGGATGCTGTTAATTCACTCTGGGTCATAATGTCCTAAAAGCTAGACCCAGCCCAAGGCTATAAGAAAACAAACAACTTTGCGCCCATCTCTGAGAAACACCTTTCACTTTATCTAATCCTTTTTTCCTTTGGGTGAGACGTTCCAGCTGGCAGGAAGTCTCATTTCCTTCCCCTCTGTTGGAACTCTTTGATTTTGGGCCTTTGTTTTCTTCAGTCATTGCAAAACTGATCTCTAGTTGCACAACATGGGTAACTTGATGACATGGAGACTATTGAATCCTGTAAGCGGAATGGTGGTAAAAGATCAGATATTCAGTTAAAGAATCAGCAATATTAATCCTTGTGTAGTCCCACACTTTGTAGCGACTATTATTAATATTAAAAAGAATAAGTCATCCATATTTCATCCTGGCCTGTGCTGTTAGGACTTTTATTGTTGCTACATGATGAGATGGCTTTCACATAAAGACCTCAGGTCTGGTTTTGGCCATTTGTCTCTTTGTGCTTGTAGGTTTCAGCCAGATGTATCAGAAAACGTCTGATTTTTCAATGTCAACTCCAAAAGAGACAACAAATTAACTATATATAAAGCTCTATACAACCAAAGACTTATTGAAAGAGTTAACAAAGGAAAACATAAGAAAGAATGTGACAATGTGACACCAGGGCCGAAGAAGAGGTGACAGCAAAATAGTCTTGCATGGGCCGGTGAAGATGTATCATGGAATACCTGTGACCAGATGCACACCTGGCAGATTTGAAACCTGAGAGTAATACATGCTACCTGATACCCATCACCCTGGTATTTCAAGACAGAGCTGTATCAGCACCTAGCTTCCGTGTGTGTGTGTGTGTGTGTGTGTGTCCCCTCTCCTAACCTAATTTGTACAAGATTAAGTGCTCCTGAGCAAGTGGCAGAACCCCCTGCTGTGCAGTCTCCTTTTGCTGGATGACAAACAGAAGAGTGCCCTGCCATTTCTGATAGCAGCAGGGTTCTTGTAACCGATTTGAAAACAAGGCAACACTTGACTGTATGCAAAGTTCCTAAAGGTGTAGGCTATATTTCAAATAAGGCTTTAAGGACTACCCAGAAGGTTCCTGTTCTGCTTCCTTCCAGTTTAGCAGAAGGAACTTTTCTTGGCCAAAAGGCATTAACCGAACACCTACTGATGAAAAGTAAGAATGTGTGAATTAAGATAGGTGACCTTAATAAGTTTATAGACCTTCATTAGTTTACGGACTGGTTATGGATGTAAAGTTAACACACCTTGGACAGTAGGTGCCTGATATATTAACACTGAATGTTTGTGTACCCCCAAAATTCATGTGTTGAAACCTAATCCCCAAAGTGATAGTACTTGGAAGCTGAGCCTTTGGAAGGTGATTAAGGATAATAGAGGAACCCATATGATTGGGCTCAATGCCCTTATCTTAAAAAGACCCCAAAGAGCTCCCGCATCCTTTTTTTTTAATTTGTGGATTGTCTGAGATTCAGGCTCTCACCAGTCACAGATCTGTTGGACCTTTATCTGGGGCTTCTTAGTCTCCAAAAATAAATTTCTTTTTTGAAAGCCACCCAGTCTAGGGTATTCTGTTATAGCAGCCTGAACAGATGATGACAACATCTCTGTGAATCTATCCCCAACTTCCAAGGAGCATGCAAGATGTGCTTAAAAGAAATATGTGAAGTCCACAGCAAGAAGAAAAGTTTTTCTAAAAAGATGAGCTGTGAACGGAATTGAAATAAAAAACAATGAATTATTTTTCTTTTGAATAGCTTTGGATTTTTAAATTACAAAACTAGTAACTTCTTGTCATACAAAATGGGGGTTAGGGGGAAAAGTTTAAAGTCACTGACTATCCTACCATCAAGAAGTAACCACCTGGGTATCATCATACCCCAAGACCTACTTTTCTTCCACTTTAATCTGATCTACTTCACACCTACAAAGCATCCTCACTAGATTTCATGTCACAAAATGTTTCCACTGCTAAAGCAAGTTTAAAAACTACTGTTAAAACCTCAGGCTGGTAAATCTTAGGAAGCCTGCTTTCTTTGCACTACACTCATCAACCGCCAACAAACCTTTCAAATGAGCAAGTCAGACCGTCTGCTTCTGGACACTATCTATTTGGCACTATGGTTTCCCATTACCCCCTACAAGACTGACTCTTTCTAGAATATAGCATGCACATGCCTAATGCCAACATTTTGCTCACATCTTTCTGCCACATTATGAGTCCAGCTCTTCATTTCAAATATCTGCATTGAAACTCTCTAACCTGCGTGTCTGCGTTTATTGGCATATGAATCATTCCAATAGTAGCTCCCTACATGGCCCCACCTGGGTGATGCAAGACCTATGAGGCCCCCCCTCCAAGCCACACCCAGAAATTCCACCCCAGCAATGTTTGACACATACCCACAGTGTACCACAGACATGTGACACCTGCCATGCTTTTCTTCTGCTTCAGCAACACTTATACCATGTTTATGCTTCTGGTTGAGGTGGCCACTCCCGTCCAAGTTTTTCACAAGTAATCTCTTTTCTCCTGATAACCCCAAGGCTCGACCCTCAAGGTGCCAGTGTTGGGGCCCCCAGAGTCTTCAAGGCAACTGTGTCTGGCCAGCCTTCATCCCCTGAGCTCCAGAGGACACTATTCACAGCCCTGAGACTCAGATCCTTCTAGAAAGCTGCTCCTTGGGTACCTGCCCTCTTTCCACAATCTCAGACCATAGTCCTACCCATCATTCTGCTTCCTGATTCCCCTTAGAGGTACACTTACAATTTACCCAAAGACTAATTTCAAGAACTGTTGCTCCACTATCAGACATACTAGGAAATTATCTAGTTTGGCTGGTAAAGGTAGTTTTGGTACAAATCAGGAACCCCACTATATTCCCTTTAAACCCTCCAGCTCAGTGCCAACCTTTACAAAATCTCTAGCTCAAGCTAACCATATTCATAGGCCATCGTGGTTGTACAATAATTTAGTAATTAATCATGTATTTCCTGTGACAACCGTTCTTTCCTTAGACTGGTGCTAAAATTTTTATTTTACTCAAAAATATATGTTACAGGAACATCTTTCTGATTTTGAGCGAAGAGTGGAAAATCAGGAAAAATAGTCCCCTGTCCTCTCAGTTCTTAACACAGGGATAGCAGGAGTAGTTAATAACTGTCAGTTAAATGTTTATGTTTTGCCTTATACTAGTTTTTACCACTTTATATTTGTAACTGTACCAATTGGTTTTTCATTTTGGGAAGGCTTAAGTCAGTATTTGTACCTTAAGGTAGTAGCAGGGAAAAAACAAGCAAAGTAAAACAGGACAGAAGAAATTTTACAAAATAATAATTTCCAGAAAGAATAACCCTGGGGAAAGTTTACTATAGCATTTTGGTGATGAAATGCTAAGTTACAGGATAAAAGATTCCTCAAGTAATCTCCCATTTTATAGACCCTGCTTCAAATGTACCTATGCAGTATCTCATTTATCCATTCAACAAATAAATATTGAACATTCACTGTATCTCAAACAGACTTCTAGCAGGCAGGCAACATCCCAGCACCCCAGCAACTTCTAGTTTGTTGTAAAGAGGAAGAGTCTAAACTAGAGCATTTGAGACTCTCATAAGAACTATGAGGGAAATAAACAGAACGAGAAGAGTGCAACTCCTCTGTATTAAGTGGTCAGGGAAGCCTTTCTGAAAAGGTCATTTGAGCTGAAACCAGTGGATGACGATGCACCCCCCACACACAGAGCCGAGGTAGAATGTTCCCTGGGCTTGCACGTGCAGCCCCACCGGTTGTGCCTGCACAGAACTCCTTTCTCATGGACATTAAAGGCACTTCCTAGAGTTGTGCGGTGCAGGAGCTCAGAGTGTTCCAAGCAGGTATAAGTCAATTTGCTTATAGAATTAATTTACTTTGCACAGGTAGATCTGCACATCCATGGACGTGCACTTAATCCATCTGGGCCCAATGGCAATCAAATTAACCATGGGGTGATTCAGACAAGTCAAGAACATGACCCCTGCTGGTTGTGGTTGATTGTTCAGCTTGGGACAATACATTCTCTACTTCTGGAGACATGGCGATGAGCTTAGAAACGACATATTCTAAGTGGGAAAAGCTTGGAGACTATTTTGGAACCAATCTATTGCCTTGTCCTGTAGTCAGAATGCCAGGAAAAGGATATAAGAAAAATTGCTGTCCAAACCTGGTTTTCATGGTGAAAATTCCTCCTTCTTCAAAAATCATAGAATGTGGCATTTTATACTCATAGACTATGCTATTAAAGGCATGTCACTAAATTAACCACTTGACTCCATGGCATGGTGATAGTCTGTAATGACAGGTTAATAGAGTCCATGCTTGAAAGCGAAGAGGGACCACCAGACTCCTAGCAAAGTCAACACCATAATGCTTTGCTTGCCACGGATCCCATTTTAATAGCAAATGGGAAAATATTAGCAAAAGAAAAAACATTAAGATTCCAAACTTGTTTAATGGTTTTCACAGAAAATGTTCAATGCCATCAACTGGACAGTAATTTTCTGATCAAACTAGAATTGAGGCAATGGGGCTTAAATAGAAATCATATGTTGACTTCAGGTCACTCCAGATGTGAGATAGCCAGAAACTGAACCTGTTCCTTGTCTCTCTCAACTGATTCTACTTCCTCTCCAAACTGTGCTCACCAATGTTGGATCTATCCAACCCAGTTCTGAAGAGGAAGTTTCTGTCACTTCCTCCACCCCCATGCTCTAGCATGTAGATCCCAACAAACACTCAAGGGGAGAGTGAGGGGGGTGGAAGCTGGCGGGAACATAGGACGGAACCGGGCAGAGATAGTGCTGCTAGGGAGGGCTTGAGAATAGGTCATGGCCAACCAGGGGAAGGGAAAATGTACCAGGTTGGCAGGTGGGGTTGTGCAAGTGTTTCTGCATGTGAGAAGCAGGATGGAGGGGTCTGTCTACCTCCCAGTGCCAGCTGGAGTAGGTTTATTCAGGATATCAGATTCAACAAGTGGAAGGAAGGGTTGGGGTTCAAGACCAAAACAGTGAGCATAGAAGGACTGTAGACTCCAGGTAGCTAACTAGAACATGCTTATACAACTTTGCTGTGCATATGAACTACCTGGAATCTTGCTAAAAGTGCAGATTCTGGGTCAGTAGGCCTGGAGTTCTGCATTTCCCAGGAGCTCTCGGGGGGAGCTGATGCTGCTAGTTCATGCACCACACTTTGAATAGTAAGGGGCCACAGCACACGGCATGATTCCCCCTTCCCTCGTCTCCCACCCATAATGGGCTCAAGCGGGATGGACAATAACACTTCGGTCCAGTAGCACACAGGCTTATTTAGTGTATTAGTCCTATTTCGTATCTTGCTGGTCAAAGTGCAGGGTGGTTCCCATTCTACCTTTAAATCGTGCAGAATAACACTCATGTCTTGAAGTGCCTAAGCATGTGTAGGAGCAGCAAGGGTCTTCTTACGCATTTCAAGGCAGGGAATTACTCCTTTCATCAATTCCTTGACAAAAAGGGTCTCTGTCCATTCTGCATTCAGATCCCTTCTAGATGAGGTTCAGAGAAGAAAGAGCTGAATCAATGGGCATACAGAAAGTATTTAATTAGAAAAAAGGATGGGTGACCTTTGGTGAGTCAAAGGGAGAGGCTTATGTCTCTGTCCCTTTTTTTTTTTTAAAGATTTATTTATTTATGCATACAAGCACTGGGGTACAGGCCAGAGGTGTGGTGGGGGGTGAGAGGATTCACCACAGAAAGCGGGAGCAGAACAGGCAGATCAATGGAAGTACACTGCTGAGGGGAGCAGCGGGCACAGCAGGAGAGGTCTGCTGTGCCATGTGGGTCCCCTCCCTGGCCGGCAGCAGGGATCGAACTCGTGCTGCAGTGGCTGCGGTTTGCTTCATAGTGTGTTGCTTAACCCACTGCGCCACCAGGGAGGCCCTCTCTGTCCCTTTTTAACACCTCAAAACATGCATCTCTCATCACCCCCATTGTGGGCAGTGTTCTGAATGCAGGCCCTCTGCAGAGTGGACTTGGAGTACATTGAGCAAACCGCAGGGGAGTTTATGTGCTACTGATCTCTCATACTAGTTTTCCAGGAAAAGGCAGAGGGACGATTCTCTCCCCGGCCATTCTCTTGGGCTCTAAGTTGGGCACCAAGAGTGGTTCTTTTTACTTCAGTGCATCAACTTGGCTAGATTTAGCAGCCAGTTATTCAATAAAGCACTAGTGGAGATTTACTGTGAAGGTATTTTGTAGATGTGGTTAACATATATAACCAGTTGACTTTAAGTAAAAGAAGTTATTCTTACTAATCTGGGTGGGCTTCATCCAATCCATTAAAAGCCACTAGAACAAAATTGAGGTTTCTCTGCAGATGAAGAAATTCTTCATAAGTACAGCTTCAGCCCCTGCCAGTCCCAAGGCTGCCAGCACGTTCCAGAGATTTCAGACTTGCCAGTACCCACAACTGTGTAAGCCAACTCCTTGAAATGAATGTTGTTATCTATGCAGTCAGTCCTCACTACTCACAGATATCTTATCTGTTAATTTGCCTACTTGTTAAAATGTATTTGCAGTCCCCAGAATGGGCATTTAGCAACTTGTGGACAGTGGAGAAAAATGTAAGTCACTGAATGGCTGGCGTGTCCCCAGCTGAAACTGTGTAAGGAACTCTCTGCCTTCTTGTTCATTTGGCAACTGTAAACATGTGTCCTTTCCCTGTGTACTTAGTACCACGATTTTCATATATCTGTGCTTTGTTTGTGACTTTGCTGTTTAAATGGCTTCTAAGCATAGGCCTGAGGTGCCGTCTAGCATTCTCAACCCAGAAGGCTATGACGAACACTATGAGAGCCTCCGTGAGATGATCTTCACTCAGGAGTGTGTTATATTACTGTTGCCATGAGTTCAATGTTAATGAATCAACAATGTACAGTGAACAGATGAGGATATGGGAAATAAGTAAGTCTTTGAGTAGAAACACAGACAAAACAAGGTCATGTCTTGATTGGTTGATTAAAATGTGACCAGAGACTCACAGGAAACTAGCCCTATATTTCCCCTGGGCACCATGGTTCTGTATTGCTAGTTCAGTGTGGTGACTTTATGGAATATAACTATATACATAACTAAATATATAATATATAAATATATATAACTATAAATGTAACTATAAAGTTATATAACTTTATGGAATATAACATGAATAACAAGAATTGAATGGATGGGCCTCCTTGGTGGTACAAAGGGTTAAACACTGCACTATGAAGCATTCATAGCTCCTGCAGCACGAGTTCTATCCCCGGCCAGGGAGGGGACCCACATGGCGCAGCAGACCTCTCCTGCCTTGCCTGCTGCTGCCCTCGGCAGTGTGTTTCAGTCAATCTGCCTGTTCTGCTCACCACTCTGTCTCTGGTGAATCCTTTTACCACCCACCCCACCTCTGGCCTATATAGGGTAGTTCTTATATGCATGATTAAATTAAAATCTTTTAAAAAAAAAGAATTGAATGGATATGTATTTTCACATACTCCCTTTCACGTCCTGCTGGTTCTGTTTGTCTGGAAGCACCCTGATACAGGCTGTAGCCTTCCCTCCAGACGCAGGTGTGCACAGCACAGGTGGTGAGGGTCTTCTGTCCTTTGTCTTGACAGTGTCTTGCAGGAGGAAGAAGGGGTTCATGTATAATCCACCTACTGAATGTTAATAGCCCCCTTTGAAAAGCAAGTTTTTTTAACTAAAAACACAAAATATATACAGACCCTATAATTTGGATGTTACTCTATTTCCCTGATACAGTAAGTAGACTAGACTACATAAGTGTGAAGCATTTCTGCATTTTTAATGTAATTTGGATGATGAGGCCCAAATTACTTTTTCAATGTAAACCAATCAAGTGTGTTCCAATTTGAGTGTCTTTACCAAAAATAAACTTCTTTATGAATATATAAAAAGATAATTAGGCTGTCTCCAAAGTGTTGGGTGCATTCCCAAAGGTGGAGAAGTCAGTAAAATGAAGGCACCAATTCAACGGCCCCACCACAGACCCCCTCCCCATCTTAGTGGTTTTAGTCTTCTCAGAGACTATGGTTATGATCCCAGTTGCCTAGTTTGCAGCTTCAGGCTCTCTTACTAATTCTAAATTTGTCATTTCCCATGTCTGTCACAGGGTAGAGTCACAAAAAGGAGGACAGTCTTAGGTCAAGTCCTACCTTGCTCCTGGAACACCATCCAACCTCACACTCTCCATGCTCAGTAGCACTAGAGATGGGTGCCATGCCATTTCCCCTACTTGCACACCCAACTCCCGAATGAGGCTGTGTAGGGCCAGGAAGGGCACAGGACAGGTTATCTATGATTCTGAGCAGACGGGGCAAGGCGGAGTCCTGGAGCCCTTGGTGGCTTTTTCAGGCTTTCATTGCTTCATTGTGTCAGAGGCGACCAGGTACATGGCCAGCAGGGAAGGGGTGGTGGGGCAGGAGACTGGCAGGTCTCCTAGCCCCCTGCGCACCTTCACTCCCTAGGCTCTCTAGCCTCTCATGCCTGCTTCTACTGCTGCTTCTTCTGCCTTTCTTTCTTCCTGGTCTCTTTTTGTCCACTACTGGCATCCTCGTGACGCCGCCCTTATAGACTCAAGTCTCAGTCCAGGTGCGCCCACTTGCGCATGCCCACTCAGGCACGCGCGCAGGACCTCAGGTGTCCATCATCATACCAATGGCGGGAGAGCGGAAAGGCCTGATCACACTTCCATTTTACCCTGCAATCTGGAAAAGGTTCATAAATACTTTCTACCTCAAGAACATGTCACAATGAAGACTAGGCACCAGGACAAGGAAAAAAAAAAAGACTAAGCACCAACCATCAGCTACCAACGATCCTGAAATAAAAAGCTGATTAGACCCAGAAAAGAATCTTCCATGCACAGAATCTAGGAAATCAGAACACCACCCACTTCTCAGACCATCCACAGTGTAATTCAAGCATCAAAAAGCATTTGATGTAGAGAAAGGGGAAAGTGTGATACAATTTGAAATTTATTTGTACCCTCAAGCACTTTCGTGTTTAGGAACTTCATGACGTGAATGTTATTCTAAGTGCCTTAAATGATACAGTGGGAGCTGCCTTGCTCTTCAACTATCAAGATACTTGTAGGCAGGAAGGTGGCACAGGGCAAGTTCAGGATGGTTCTAGCAGACGTGGGGGTAAAGGAAGGGAGTTTTGGAGCCCTCGGTGGCTTTTATGCTTTAATTTACAGAGGTGGCATCAGGTACATGGCAGGCAGGGGTGCTGGGGGAGGGGGGGCTGGCAGGCCTCCCAACCCCCGGCGCATCTCACCCTCTCGGCTACTTCTCTCTGCTTCTTGTTGGTCTTGCTGCTCCCATTCATACCGGCATCCTCATGATGCTGCCCTTAAAAGCCCGTGTCCAAACCCAGGTGCGTCCACTTGCGCATGCCCACCTAGGGATGCGCACAGCGCCACAGGTGTCCATCATTATACCAGTGGCGGGAGGGTGAAAAGACCTGATAGTTCTCTGACCCTACAATATTAAATAAAACTAATATACTAAATAAAATTAAAATGAGTAGAAAAATGTGTACCTCTTCTCCAAATAAAAAGCTGTAAAAATATATGTAGTAAACACACTGATTGAGTTCAAGTTAAAAAAAAAAAACCTCTCCCAGGGCTTTTTATGCCACAAACACACATCCTTGGTCACCTCCCCCTTCCCCACCCAGGGTGCAGGTGTTACCCCCTGCACTCAGTTGTTGCTCCCTTTGAAAGGACTCATTTAAGTCAGGGGTCAGAAACTGCAACCCACAGGCCTGATGCACCTCCTGTTTTAGAAATGAAATTTTATAGAAACTGGCCATGCTCATTCGTTATGGGCCTTTTCTGACTGCCTTCACCCTCCAGTGACAGAGTTGAATGGTTGCAATATAGTTCTTATGGTACTCAAAACCTAAACTATTAACTATGTCATCCATTCTAGAAAAAGTCTGTTGGACACTAATCCTTCACACTAAAGTAAAATGGTTGTAATATGTGACTCCTCCAGGGATTACTTGAATTTTAATAGAAGAGAACTTCTTGATCTAAAAAATAAATCTGTGTAAAAATAAATCTCCAATCCTGTTATTATCCCAGTGTATCCCAGCAATGGGATACTCGTGAATTTCTTAGGCTCAGTTACTACCTAATCCATCAACCTGGTTGTGGAGTCACCTGTTGAAGATCTTAATAAAGCTGAGAGAGTTACAGTGTTGTGGAGAAAGACTCAGAGGTTGATCTGAAAACATTTGAGAGTGATGCAAATGGCAAGCTGGAGTGGGAAAGACAGTCCAAGAGGCTGTCATTTGTCTCAGTCAGACGCAAATATTCGTTCTGAGCATTTATAAACCAACAAAACATTCGAGATTCATTTCAAGTGAATCACATTCCTGTCTTTAGTTGTCTCCTAACCTTTTGTCTTTTGAGTATCTACTTTCCATGGATACTCAACTTCACAAAGCTAAATCCTTTTTATGGCACATGGAAGATCTTTCTTAAGTTCCATAAGTAGTGTTATTTATCTCTAAAGCTGTCTTCTACAGCAAAGCAATAATGAGCTCATGGTACAGCCTTGCTTCCAGAAAACAGGGGCTGAATTCATGCAGACACTATGAAGACTTTGAAGTGGCCACTGTATGACATGGAAACAAGAACAGCTGACTTTCCATCCCCAGGTGAATCAGAGGTTAAGTGTGCTTGGGGGAAAATGATCAGCCCTAACACTTGCATTTGCTCAAGATATTACAGGTCTTCACATGTTCTCCTGAACATTCTTTGGTTTAATACTCAGAACAATTCATTGATGTGAAAATTGTCAGCCCCTTTTTTACAAGTAAGGAGACAAGAATGTCAAGGGTTAAATGACTCACCCTAGATCAAATGCACTAAACGGAGTGGAGTTGGGTGGAAAATGCAGGTCTTTGAAGTCCTCTCAGGATAAAGGGACCCATGATCCCGGGGCCTCATTCAAAACTCTCAGACCAGAACAGTCATTTCTGACGGTCAAAGTTTTGTCACTGTTCAGGTACCAGAGTGTTCTGGAACCATCCCAGGCCTGGTAGATTCATCATTGTTTCAGGCAGTTTGAAACAGAATCTTGGAGCCCTTAGCATCATCCTCACAGGTTAGGGGAGACAAGCCAGCAGGAAGACAATAAGTTGGGCCTCCCTGCAAATCCATATAGCCTTTCTGACACTCTCCACCATACTAGCCATGCCGCCTCCATCACCACGCCTTACAAGCCCATGCTCTCAGCTCTGCTCAGGTGCGGCCACTTACGCACACACACCATACTCCCGGTGCCACCACAGGCATGGGTGTAAGACCACAGGTGTTGATCATTGATCTAATGGCAGGAGGGTGGGAAACTGAGAACAGAAAACAGGAAAGTCTGATAACTTCCATTTTCCCTACAAAGGGTAATAAGCGGAAACTTGAAGACAATAGGCTCCACTCAGGCGGCCCATGATCCGCAATCATGCAGTAAAAGAGAAGAGAGCTAAAAAGAAAAGGGGACATTCAGAACAAGAACACAAAGCATGAAAAATTAATTGTATAATAAAATATTTGAATGTTTCAAAATGGGCATATGTGGTGCCAGCAAGAGGCACGGAGCAAGTTCTCGATGATTCCAAGCAGATGGGTCAAGGAGGAGTCCTGGAGCCCTTGGTGGCTTTTTCAAGCTTTTATTATGAAAGGCAACCAGGTACATGGCAGGCAGGGGGGCCAGGAGGCTGGCAGACCTCCTAGCCCCCCGGCATATCTTCACTCTGGGCTGCTTCTGCTCTCTCCTTCTCTGCCCCTCTGCTTGTCTTCTCTTCTCTGTCTTCTGCTGGCCTCCTCATGACACTGCCCTTATCTGTCTCGTGTCATAACCCAGGTGTACCCACTTGTGCATGCCCACTTAGGCATGCGTGTAGGACCTCAGGTATCCATCATCATACCAATGGTAGGAGGGTGGAAAAGCCTGAGAACTTTTCCATTTACCCTATAGCATAGATTTATGGCCACATTGAACAGGGAGCTGTTTTGCTCTTGTGAAATGTACCTAAAGTTTCCATTCCAAGTCTATCATTTGTTCACAGTATTAACACTTTTTAAAAACTTTTCAGTAATCAAATTGAAGTGTGAAAATAGAGAGTGAAAAGCCAAATCACATACTGCATCACACATTATTTTGCAGTCGGTTTCTTAGTTTGTCAATGGAGAAATAAAACCAAATTCACCCCTAGTTTAAATATATTAAGTGAATCTGTCAAAGGTAGTTGGTTGATTGACTTGTCGATGGCAACATTAAATCAAAGTATCAACCAATTAGGTATTTTTTCTCTTTTACAGCAAAATTTCTTTACAGCCAATTAGTTATGCAGTGCAAATGTTTGCAATAAAACTATTTTTGTAGTGAAACTGCCTAGAATGCTCTCCTGGACCCTGCTGTGATCACGGTCACATGCCACGAGCACTTTAAGAGGACTTTGTGCAAATCGGAAGAAGGCAGACCAGTTACACAAAGGTGCTCCTTCCTCAGGCTGACCCATCAGGCCTGGGGCCAGGTGCAGCTCATCAAGCTCAGCAGGGCAGAGATAGCCCTGGCTGGAGCCCATCACCGAGAAAAGGCATAGTCACGGTGACCGTCCTGTGGGCACCCAGTTCAGAGACCTCTTCACCAAAAGGAGACATTTCTCAAAAAAAGAAACCTTATTATTTCACACAGGACAATAAAGCACTACAGTTCTACAGTTTACCAAGAAGATAACAGTCATGGTCTACATCAGTAAGGAAACAAGAACAGTGTCTCCAGACTAGAGAACTGGAGGTGCTCATGGGTCCAGAGCATTTCCCTCTCACTTGGTTCTCCTTCTTAGCTAAGCCCCTCTCTATATGCCATTCAAGCCTATTTCCCCCCTTAACAGGGACATCTTTGAATCAAAGGGAACACACAGCTGTCAGAGAGGTGGAATTATTCTTTATGAGTAGGTGGGTGGCATTTTCTGTCACTCCATGATAGGCAATCCTACTGGGAAAGAACACCTTCTCCAAGCCCAAGAGCTAACTGCCAGCAGAGCATGCTGTGTCTCTTCCCGTCCCTCCCCTAAGTGTTCTGGGAATCCACAGCATCCCTCAGTCCACTGAGGAAAGTCCAGCTGAGCTCATTAATCATATCAGTCACCTTTCTCGCTCAGAAAAGAAAGGCAGCAAAAACTCACAGTCCTTTTTTGAGTCATGTTTTCACAGGAATTGAAGAAAGGATCCATGAGCAAAATCAAAGCTCCAACTAACCCTGGGAGACTGGTGTAGTCAACCGAGGATGCGGCTGCCCAGAACAGAGAGGGAATATGAGCTGGAAGCACAGCTAAAGCCACCCTCCTTCACGTGCCACAACCAAGCAGCACTGAGGGCAAGGCTGTACAGCAGGTGCAGAAATTAACCCTCACACTAAAAGTTTTGTTTGCACTAAATACATCCCATTCACAAGGTGCCCTGCCTCTCCTTTATATACTGTGGCAAAGGGGGCACTAGAATTCCTACCCGTCTTTCTCTGGTACTTACTATCACCAGGGTCCACATAAAAATTGTTGAGCAGGTAAGTTTGTTTCAATAACTCTCTATGACCTTTCAGATTTGAACTTCAATCATTTTGTTATAGGGTCTGGGTCTGGTGACCATTTTTGTGATGTAATATTACCTGGTGCATATGGGGGCATTCTCCAGTGTCATTACTACAATTTGTCCATTTGATTTTTCAGGTAGCAGCTGTGTGAGCAACTAGCCATGTGTGCACACACGCACACACCAGACACACAACGTTCTCAGGAACAAAAGCTGGCATAGAACATTAATTCAATTCAGTAGAAAATAAAATGCTTTTCTTTCCGTCTTTCTTTCTTTTTTTAAATAAAACCTTGGTGCAGCACCCTTCTTAGGGGCCATGCTGTCAGTCCGGACTTTTGTCCTGCCTGGTTTCTGATTCTTCAACGCATCCTGAAAACGTCACTCCTGTGAACGCACTCCATAGAGGCCACTTTGGCTTGCTGCCACCTGCCCTCACTGAATTAAGAAGCGTGGGTCCATCGCTATTATGGAGCCTGAAACAAGTCTCAAAGAAGTCTCAAAGGGCCCTCTCCCCAGACATACATGAGTAGAATAAGAATGAGACACAAATGGTAACATGGAGTCTCTGGCACTCTTGGGGCAAGGTGCTCTACAATAGCTCTGTGTTATAGGCCAGGAGATGCTCTGGTTCCGGGGGGGAGGGGGGAAATGAAATTAAAACACGTGATCTTTACATGTGAACTTCCTTCAGACCCATCATCAACAGGGTAGGTCTCTTGCTGAGGTTTTCTTCAGAGTAAAAATTGGAATTCCTCAAAGTAACGACACACATTTCTGGCTGGGCAGGGCTGAAATGAGAGGTGTTCCCCTGACATTTCAATCCACAGGGTCCCTGTTGTGCTGATTAGAAAACAGAAGAAACAATCAAGTACTCCCATTTACACTGAAGATTTAGGGAGTTATATCTCCCAGAGGAATCTTCCCTCCGGGGCCAATTGTTTTTGAGGAGACCCTTTCATTTAACTTAAAAGAATATATAGAACTAATGGTAGATTTTCGGGCACCAGAACTTTTAAACTACCCTACCCAGGAAACCATCTATTAATACAAGGGTGGATCTAAATATATCTGTCTGATGAAGTGACAAGAAAAAAAGGGAGCATGTCATACATAGCAAACCTAGAAGGGCAAGTCGTGACTTCTGCTGTGTTTTTCTTCCTCCTCCCCTTTCCATTCATTCTAGCCCCCCTAAGGGGACCTGCAACTCCACACCCCTGATTCCATTACCCCATCTGACTAAACCAATTCTAAAGGTTTGGCAAATTGTGCCACATGTTTTATCTATAAATATACGCTGAGTGCTGAATTCAGAACAAAATGAAATTAGGGATCAAAAACAATGCAGCTAAACAGAGTAAGATGACAAAAATTCAGGTGGAAATACAAGGCTACAGAAGGCTACATTGTTACAAATAGCACTCTGGAGTCATTAATGTTTTTATGAGAAAAAAGCACATTTAAGTTAATGATGCATGATTTGTTTTTTTTCCTTTTATTATGAAAGTAAGAAGAGTAAAAATATCCATTTGGTTATATCATGGTCAGAGAAATTGCCAGATATTTGCTGACCAACTGCATCTGTCTCTGTTGTGTCTGTTACACTCTTGAGCTCCAGCAAGACACAATCACAGTGACCTTAGTTCAGTGTGCTAGCGAGTTCACAAGTGTTCCACTCCAAGGGCAGGTGATCCAGGGATGCTAAACAATATAAAGCCAACTAAAATCCATTTTGCTTTCAATTACCACCATAGCAGGCCATTCTAGATAATAAATTACTCTCAGTAATAAATTACTCTCTTCCAACCCTCCCCCCCAAAAAAAACATTTCTTTGAGCTGAGAAATTGCTATAGTTGCTGTTCAGTTTTAACAATATAAATCTAACTTTCAATTCAGCACATTTTTTTATTGCTTCTCCTCTAGTAAACATTGTATTCTTCATGGAAGTTGATTCAGAGAATTGACTTCATGCATTTATTTTAAGAGTGTACTTAACAAAGCTTGCTTTGGGCACAAATCTCCAACCTCTCTGGTACTGCTTATTTCTGTTCAAACAATTAATTCAAAATAAACAATGCTACCACAGTGATGGTAAAGACAAACAGAGCTTGAATTGTTTCAACACTGTCATTCTATGTAACTACTAGAGGTTTTTGGGGTTTTTTTAATTGGATTTAAACTTTCTGACATTTACTGTGAAATGGGATTTTTGTACATCTCTCCCAGATGTATCCTTGTGTTTCAGAGTTTTCTTACTTGGTTAATCTGTTGCTTGAAATAAAAGGAACCTTTTCAGGGCCTCACTGGTGGCAAGGGGTTAAATCTCAGCACTATGAAGCTATCACCAGTCACTGCAACTTGAGTCTGATCACCAGCCAGGGAGCTGACCCGCATGGCACGGCAGACCTCTCCTGTCTCACCCGCTGCTCCCCTCAGCAGTGTATTTCAGTGGATCTTCCTGTTCTGCTCCCCACTCTGTCTCTGGTGAATCCTCTCACCCCTGCACCTCTGGCCTGTATCCCAGTTCTTCTACATAAAAGTAAATAAAAATCTTTTAAAAAGGAACAAATAAAAATGTTTTTGATTAAAGATAGAGCAACGCTTCATAAGTATGGGAAGAAAAACAAGTTTAACAAGTAACTGAAAAATTTGCAGAATTACAAAAAGAGAAACTAAAATTACCATTCATTACTATGAAAGGCCAGTATGTAAGTCTGTTTTCATCTCTTTTCAAAAGTTACATTAATGGAGTCAAAAGTATTATTCTGTAACTCTTCATATTTTAAATTATTTCTTTTTTATTGATATAAAGTTCTGTAAAAGAGCATTTCTTTTCTAGTCATTAGTATTAGTTTCATTGTGTGATTACTAATAAAATTAATTTTGCCATATAAAAAGGAGTCTTAGAAATTACCCTCTCTGGGCATTACACATTAGACCCAGTGCCCTAATCAGCCTCCTATCCTGTTTTTGTGGCTCCCTAACTCCCTCCTTCCCATACAGCCTCAACCCTCAGCCTCCCTGCTTTCCCTACCACCCCACCTATGCCTGTAGGCAAGTGTTAAGGAAAGGCAGGTCTGATGTACTTGAAATAATTCATCCCTCCTGCTAGGTTCTTCTCCCTGCTTTCTCCCACTTTTTCTTGTAAAGAAGGGAGTTAAAATTAGAAGAGCTACAATTCCTTCCTCCACTCTATTTTCCCATTTGTTAAGAAATGAGATGAGCAGAGGCCTGCCCCATCAGATACTGTAAGTGGCTGGGGATGGGCTGGGGGAGAAGAGGAGTCAACTACCATAAGCCCTGCTTGGAAACTTGGACCCCTGTGTGAAGCCATCTGCAGCCGGGAGCACTCAGTGACTCCTTCTGGGGAAGAGTCTGATGAGCCAAGTGTTGGCACCTTCCTAATGCCGAGGAATGCTTCGTCCTGAGATACAGAATTAATCAGCCCTGCCCAGAGCCCCCAGTCCTCTGCCTTCCACACCCAGCCCCCCAGTAAGCCCCAGAGAAGGAAGTTTTTACATTTAATTCTAGAGACACCCTCCTTCCAACTCTGGTCAGCCCAGTTCCCCTAACACTAAATAATAAAGGGCAAAGCAAGAGGGAAAGCATTTCCCACCCAAATTTAGCACACAGGTTCCTCATCACTCTTCTGTGATAGGAAGGGCCCTAAGTCATCTAAAGGCCATTATGTCATTGTGTCACATTTCCTTGATATTGATGACAGGGGACGTTATGATGTTTATTTTTCATTTTTACTTATAGGATATAATGAATTCCACTGATGACCTATTTCTGAATTCCACCAATCAAGGGAAATTGTAAAGTTCACCATAGTAACAGCTTAGTGTCAGTCGCCCGAGTGCGAACCAAACAGCTTAGGAGGCCCTGGCCAATCATGGGCAGAGTAACATTACCATCGCATAGCAACCAAGAGATCTGCATGGCAACATCAGTTGCTCTATAAAAGAAAAAATGAGAAGTGATATTCTGCTAGGGAGAAATAAAGGCATTAACTGTTAAGTCATATTTGAGTCATGGTTGTGAGGAGCGCTCCTAAAATATCCACCTAAACATAGCTCAGATGATACCTGGCAGATCCAAGAATCCATGTGTCAGGAACCCTTTACCCACCACCAACGAGAACCACCTGAGCATGAGAGAAAAGAGACTATCCACAGAGCAGACTGCTTTTGAAAAGGCAAGAAAGGGGGCCTTGCCAATCAGGAGCAGTAAAGCACATTTAGAGGGTAAGCTCCACACCGAATCCCAAAAGGGAGGCAGGGCAGATTGCACTATTATCACTCTCCCTCCCCAGCTCCAGCTCCCCCATCTCCATTAATGTCAACACAATGCTTCTCATTGTTCAGACAGAAAACCCAACAGCCTCAGAGCCCTACTGACTACTTCCTTGAACATTAAACCCCTGCAACAACAACCCCCCTTCTTTCTACTTTCAAGATATGTCCAGAATCCAATCACCTCCACAGCCTTACCTTGACCCCAAACCACCATCATCTCATTGGGAGGCAATAGTCCCTTCAGTTTCTGCCCACCCTTGCCCAGCTGCAGTGTGTTCTCAACACAGAAGCCTGAGTGATTGTAGGGTAAAGGTTAATCAGGACTCTCCGCCCTCCTACCACTGATGATGGACACCTGTGCGCATCCTGAGTGGGCATGCGCAAGTGGATGCACCTGGGCTGATGCACCAGGTGTATAAAGCGAGCGTCCCGGAGACGCCAGTGTGGCGTGGTGGTGTGGAGCGGTGGAGTGTGAGGGATACCGTGACGGCAGCGAAGAAACTGCTTGAACCGACGATGAACCGCCTACCCAGTCTGGGATGGTTGCAAGAGAGTGATCCATCTTCAAAACTCAAGTCGTACTCACAACCCGGCCTCTCTCAAAGTAAAAATCCAAGTCTACGCTAAGACTGCATGATATTTAACACCTCTTTATTCTCTTCTAACCCCATCTGCTGCTATCGTTTGCTTTACTTACTTGCTTCAGTCACACTACTCTCCTCACTGTTCTTCCAGCACATCAGGGTAACTCCTACCTCAGGGCCTTTGTACTAGCTAATTCCTCTGTTTAAAACACCCACACCCATACTCACTTCAAGTATTTGTTCATAAGATACCTCAATGAATCTTTCTTGATCACTGTAGGGTTAGAGAAATCAGGTCTTTCCTCCCTCCCGCTACTGGTATAATGATGGACACCTGTGGTGCTGCGAGCATTCCAGGGTGGGCATGTTCAAGTGGGCGCAGGTGAGTTGGACACGGGCTTAAATGGGCGGCGTCACGAGGACGCCAGGCCCAACAGGACCGACTGACAGTACTGACGAGCAGCAGCAGTAGAAAGCAGCCGAGAGGGTGAGATGCGCCGGGGACTGGGAGGCCTGCCAGCCTCCCGGCCCCCAGCCCCCATGCCTGCCATGTACCTGGCCACCTCTACTAAATAAAGTATGACAAGGCACCGAGGGCTCCAAGACTCTCCTTCCCTGACCCGTCTGCCCAGAACCATCCCGAACCTGCCCAGAGTGCCGCTCTTTCCTGCCGCTACAAGCACCTATTTTAAAACTGATTTGTACCTTTGTACCTTTATCCAGATCCCCTGACTCCCTTCCCTGGCACAGTGGAAACCTAGAACAACACTTGGCACTTAGTAAGTAATTAATACATATCCGATTATGGATAACAGAGTTATGGACAAAGTAGTTGGGCCCAAGAAGCTAACTGGTTTTCTCAAAGGTTTGAGGCTAGAAGGTGTTTTAACCTTCGACCTCTTACCTAGGTTTTAGCCAAGACCCTAGACATGCCAAATACTGCCCAAATTGCATTCTGCCTACTCTACCAGACTTTGGCTTCCCTTTTCCACTTCTAATAAGTGCTATAAAGACATTATCCCTTGAAAAGAGAAGGGGACTGCTGGGTTGATGGCGTGGCCGTTAGTGTGAACCCAGCAGGAGCTGAGCGTGTGGGTGAACTGGCCCAGTGCTTGAGTGGTGCCCAAGTGTCCCTTTCAATCCCACTGGGAAGTGTGGCTAAGCCTGACCCTGTCAATGACACCCTGCTGGCCATGCCTCTCCCTCCCCCAATCCAGGCTGCTTTTCTTGGAGGTAGACTATTCAGCATTCCTCTCTTTACCTACTCAAGTCAAAAACAAGGATTTGAGTGGAATTGTTAATATGAAATACATTTTATCATCTTTCTTGCTGACTTGTTCCCAGACAGTCTGATCTGTGTTAGGCATACATTGTGTGACTGGTTGCAAAAAACATAAAAATCATGTGACACCAAACATGCTTTCTGGTCTGCATGATACTTTTTTGTCCATTGTTCTTAGCAGAGGCCACCCATGATTGTGTAATTATGTGAAATGGAGAGGGTTTTTTTAATTAAAACTACACTAAAACCTGTAGTGGCCTGACTAGCTTTTCTTTTTTTTTTTTTTTTTTAAAGATTTATTTATGTATGCATACAAGCACTGGGGTACAGGCCAGAGGTGGGGGGGGGTGGTGAGAGGATTCACCACAGAGAGCGGGGAGCAGAACAGGCAGATCAACAGAAGTACACTGCTGAGGGGAGCTGCAGGCACAGCAGGAGAGGTCTGCTGCGCCATGTGGGTCCCCTCCCTGGCTGGCAGCAGGGATCGAACTCGCACTGCAGTGGCTGCGGTTTGCTTCATAGTCTGTTGCTTAACCCACTGCGCCACCAGGGAGGCCCCACCTGACTAGCTTTTCTACCCAGAATCTGATAGTGGATGGTAAAGTGTGGAGGAGGAGCTAGGAAAGGGAGAGGGAGATGCCACCCAGGAGGGTAAGGAGACCCTCAAGCAGGAACATTTACTTCCCTTGTCTGTACTGATGATAATACTGACTAGACACAAATACCTGTTGTGTCCCTATTGAAGAAAACAAATGAACATGAAACTTCCACCAAAAAACAAGAAAACTTGAAAGAAAAAATTAACAATAATGGTTGCCCTTTTCTAAGTATGGACAGTGAGATAGACAATAGGACAGTCACACCATTCTATATTTAAGCCTCCAGGATAAGAGATATTCCCCCTCACTCCATCCCACACCCTCCCGCCATTGTACAGAGCAAGCTCAGAGCAATGAAATGACTTGCCCAAGGTCATATATCTAGAAAGTGACAGAGCTAACACATTAGCCTCTGAAGTCTTTGTTTTTAACTGTTACATCTCTCTTTAATAAGATCAAGTCATGTGATAGAAATACACATGGAAGATGTATGGAACTTAGAGCTGACCTAAGGGAACATTAAAAAAAAAAGCAAACAAATACATCATTGAAAGTGCTGATTCATTCCAAGTATCCAGGGATGGAGAGCTAAGCAAGTAGATGGAGGCCCTCAGTCCTGGTTCTTGTCTCAATTATCCCCTCAATTCCCTACAACAAAATAAAAGCCAATGCCTTGCTCTTAAAAGTTCATGTTACCAAATGTTGTGGAGCTCGTATTGTTCTAGAATCACTTCCTATTGACATAAAATCTCCAAGTAAATGTTTTATTAAACTGAGAACCTCATGATGGTCAGTTCTCTCTACATAGTGGGAGCATCAAGAGTGGACACCACAAGCAAATGAAATATGGGGACTCAGAATGTTCTACTGAAACTTCTAACCTGGGGTGAAGGAACAAGAAGGTCAAATGACAATTCCTTCTCAAATACATCCCATTTCTTCCAGGATTTTCCTCTGAAGCAAATCTCAACCTAAAAGGAAGATCATCTTTTAGATCATTTCTATATTTTTCAAACAGCAACAGCTGTTCTCTCCTTCGTGGGAAAGCTACCCTTGACCACATAAACCTGAATACCACTAACATTTATTGTTTGGACCAAGCATTAGAGACTCCTGTATTTGCAAATATAGTAGGGGAGAGTGTGAGTTAGTGGAAAGATCCCAGTAACCAGACATGGGAGCTCAGTCTCTAGCTTTGAGACTCTCCAGTTGTGATTTTTGGCAAATTACTCGCCCTCTCCTCATCTATATCATCTGTGACATGAATACAAGGATACTTAACTTATGCAAGTTTGGTTTTTTGGTTTTTGTTGTTGTTTTGTGAGGAGTAAATCTAGGGAAAGGGCTTAGTATGGTGCCCAGGACACAACAACGCTCAATTATTATTTATAAAGTAAAATACATTTAAAAATGAACCAGAGATGGCTAGAATAGGAATGCAGCTTTCTATCTGGACCTCAGTCCATGCTAACTGTCCTAATTAGTCATGTATGTATGGACTTCTTTTTTTTTTTTTAAAAGTTTATTCATTTATGCATACAAGCACTGGGGTACAGGCCAGAGGTGTGGGGGGTGAGAGGATTCACCACAGACAGAGCGGGGAGCAGAACAGGCAGAGATCAACGGAAGCACACTGCTGAGGGGAGCAGCGGGCACAGCAGGAGAGGTCTGCTGCGCCATGTGGATCCCCTCCCTGGCCGGCAGCAGGGATCGAACTTGTGCTGCAGTGGCTGCGATTTGCTTCATAGTGCGTTGCTCAACCCACTGCGCCACCAGGGAGGCCCTGTATGGACTTCTTAAGAGAGCACGCAGGTGCAATCAACCCCTTTTTCAGGGAAAAAAAAAAAAAAAGCCTTCAGTTTTTGAGACAGGCTGCTATATTTCCTTCAAAATTGAACAGTTTTTTTTTCAAGATACGTAAGGACCAAATTTTTCCATCTAACTATATTAACTATGAGATGTAGGCTCACAGTTTCTCTCCTGGTCTCTGTAAGACTCCACCTCAGCTCCCCCAAGCTCTGACTAAGGACAGTATCACATTTGTCTCATGATCTACCAATCTTCAGTGATCCCATGAGGCCACAGGCAAAAGCTGCCTGTGATAATTATAGTATGATTTTCAGGCTATACATCCTGCTTAAATGCACATGCCCAAACCCAGAGCAGACAGGGACAGTCCTCTGATGGATGAAATCCCAATTTTAAAAGGATGTAACCCCTCCTCCCTTCTTCAGACCATCTGTGTAAAATTATTTGGCACAGTTACCAGGTTAATTAGATAGATGCCCTCCAACTATCAAAATAGAAAGACGAGTGTCTCCTCTGGTGCTCATGAGTTTATAGTTAGGAAACAGGGACAGCTTTAGAAGGAGTTGTACCTGTTGTCTGATTTTTGTCAGAAAAAGCATAAGCTATAGAAATGAGAGGAGTGCTAATTTGCGGTCCCAGCTCAGAGATTGGCAACAAGGACAGGTAATAGGATCTCTGTTCATTTGTTGGAAGACTCAGTGTAGGGTAAAAGTGATCAGGCTTTTCCGCCCTTCCACAACTGGTGTAATGATGGACACCTGAGGTCCTGTGTGCATGCCTAAGAGAGGCAGAAGAGAAAGAAGCAGCAGCAGTAGAAGCAGAGATGAGAGTCTAGAGAGCCCAGAGAGTGAAGATGCGCCAGGGGCTAGGAGGCCTACCAGCCTCCTGGTACCCTGCCTGCCCCCCATACCCCTGCCTGCTCTGTACCTGGTCGGCTCTGATAATACAAGCATAAAAAGCCACCAAGGGCTCCAGGACTCTTCCTTGATCCATCTGCTCAGAATCATGGAGAACTTGCTCCGTGCTCCTGCTGGCACCACACTCAGAAAGCCCAGAGGGCAAAGAGAACTTCAGAACTGATGGGGGCTTGAGGATGGGGGTCAAGGACCTAGAGCCTAAATTCTTCCCTAAGGACTGTCCCCGTCTAACTTTGTGTATAGAAAGATGCTTTCAGGTGATGCGACCCAATATCTTCTGAGCCAACTCGTGGGCTTTGTTCCATGTTGCCCAGAGGAAGGGTTATTAGGGAATAGAAAGGACAAGTCCCACCATTCAGAGTACTAAAGGAAAAGCCATCAGCAAGATACCTTCAGTCAGAGTAGCGGATTAAGTCTGCAGACAGCAGAGCAGGGGGCCCGGGGTGCCTGTGATAACTGCAAGGGAACTTTAATGGCTGATGAGAATTTGGAAGACATGCCGCCCTATGTCACAAACACAAGGAAGAAAAAATTGAAACAACATATGGACAGTTTTATCACTCAGACACTGCACCTCAGCTGTGGCACACTGAAAGCCTGACCTGAAACATCTGTTCCCCTGATTTCTGCTGTTTGGACCCCTGGGAAACATTTCCCCACATCCCTTGCCTGGCATCCAAATACCGTCACACACTGAGTGTTTCTGTTGGAGACTGACACTGCATCAAAGGGAGGGTAGGATTTAAGCAGCTGAAGCACTTAGGTAAGAGAAAATAAATAATTAACTTGCCTGGTCTCTGCTCTCCGTATGCATAACACAGTACTGCATATTGTTGCATTATAAAATACTGTTTTATAGAAGTGCTGAAAGATCATTTTCTTGCTTTACTTAGTGTTCCAATTTGTGGTTGAAAGAACTGTCCCTTTTATAGTTTGTTATCTCGATTTAGAACATCTCAATTCCCTTAGATACTGTTGTCTCAGTTAAGATACATTTGTGAATAACCCAGGAACCTATTATAGGCTGGGGCATTTACAACAGTGATTCTGCTACATGGGGATTCATCACTTGTGTGTCTATCACCCAGTGCCTGCATGTTCTCTCTTAGAGGTGTGGCCTGAGAAGGCCAGGGGAACCAAACATGGAAACCAAAATCCTATTTGGCAAATATGAATGCTACCTATTAGACTTGTCCTACAGATCTACTGAGGACGCACATTTTATAGCTGACTTTTTTGAGTAGGAGAAACATTTTCATATTGGATTTCCACCCTGTCCCTCTCTTGGGGAATGATGGAAAGAGAATCTGATGGAAAGGGAATCTCTAACCTACTTGCTGCTACTATCCAAGGAAGGAGTAGTAGAGCTCTTTGGTCAGAATTTGATCACTTACTAAACCACACTCATGGATGGCGGGGTGACTGGATCTCGTAATAAGAGGAACAGGCTTTGGGCTACACAGTTCAGAGTCTTGCCCACTTCTATGCCTCATATATCCAAGTATGGGGAAACCAGCGAGGGCTTCTAACAGATGGTAGCTGACCTTTCTCCTTCCCTCTCAGTTCAATGCTGGCTGGTAAGTGAGGGGACTTTTGATCCACTCAGCCAGCAGCCTCAGTGGTTGGAATCTGTGACACAGTCTAATCAAGTGCTCATAGGGACATATAACTTTATGAGTCCCAAGGTAGAGAGAGAAATTCAGGGTCAAAGGCAGAAGACCAAAGAACTAGGTCATACTCTCCACCCAGTTTGGCAGAATCCCTGTTACCAGTTTGTTTGTATTTTGTGGATTTGTGTTTGTGTAGTTGTATTAGACAAAGTCAGCTAAGTGATTATAATAGGACACCTACCAACTTAGAATACAGGAAAAACATCTGTCTTTTTTTGTCTGAGGTGGCTGGCTCTATGCTGGCAGAAAGCGCTGTTACACACAACTTCTCAGAGACTCTGTCTCTAGTTTATCTTTTTTAATTGCTGAATAGTATTCCACCGTGTATATGTGCCACATCTGCTTGATCCAGTCATCTATTTTTGGGCCTTCTAAATCCTAATTAGGAATAAAGACAATTATCTGCATTTTTAATTTTTAAAGATATGATTTAGTTTAAGTGTGGTTTTGCTAGCTAAATGGTAAGGAAATCATCTGCATTGGTCCTTAAAAACTAGGAAGATTTAGTGGATGTGATTAATCAGGAAAGTCTGGAGAGCATATCTCCACCCTAGAATAACTTTCTAAAAAGAGAAAGGGCCCTCATAAGATTTTTGAATCTTCTGTACCCCAGCTACAGTGGTCATTATTGAGATTCTCTACTGGCACATGGCCAAACTCTAAATACAAACCTGACCACTCACATCTGAAAAGAACAGAACAACAAAGACCTTAGAAACAAACTGTCTTTAGATATTTTTTTTGAAAAGAACATGAGGATTGATTTTCTAAATCTTCTAATTGCCACTGCTGACGTAATCTGTTGTAAAAATACAATAGTGAATAGGCAAGGACCGGAAGATTCCAAATTGTCAGACATCAGAGAGATACTACAAATCATCACTCTTAAAAAATATGGCTGAAAAAATCTGGGATCCTGATTACAAAGACATCTGTGACTAAATAATGCTAGCTATAGAAACTGCTGAAAAGTTAAAAATAAAATGTTAAATAATACAATACTGCTAATTCCCCAGGTGTCATTTCTATTCTCAAGTAAGTGTCTCCATGAACTGAGTGACAGCATACAGCTTTCCTGTGGGTGCAAATCTCTAAAGATATTGTTCACTCATATTTGCTTATGTCCTTTTGCTCTATCAGCCTTAATAACATTATTATTTCTTGTTTTGTTGTTTCTTCTCTCCAATCCACATCAGTAGTCTGTTCTCATGAATAATTCAGCATCTGTCTGGGCATTTGCTTCCAATGTTATCTGACATGATGCTATGTAGGAAAAGGGAGGCTAATAATGCTTAAATACAGGAAGTAATGTTTCAATCTTTCATGTTTGTAAAGCAATTCTGTCACTTCTTTTGCCTATGAACTTACACTGAACTTTATCTTCCAGAAACTGGTTTCATAGACTTAAGCCTGTTGTAAAATTTGATATAACCGAAACTTGATAAGAGGGTTTAGTCCAATCAAGGCACATGCAGAGCAATCTTCCATACCTGCAATTCCTGGTGAACTTTCGTCTGTTTATATTTTCAAACAGACTTCACAGGAAGCAAGTCCTAGCACCTTAAACACTATGGGGCAAGCCAAACATTTTCCCCAGCAGGATAACAGTGAGCAAATGCTGTCACATTCTCATTTAATCCCAATTAATATCAAAATAATATTTATCAATTAAGAATGTTGAGGATTTTATGAACAGAGAACTCTGAACTTAATTTGTTTAAATGCAACTTGAGATAACACAGTTAACATTTTCAGGCCAACTTACATCTCGGAGCCAGATGTTCAGTTTTGACATTTGCAGTTGAAACCATGCTGGCTTAGCTCCCAAGTACACATCCTTTAGCTATTGGGAAGTTCACCACAATTCAATAGACATCCAACCTTCTTTCTAAATAGAGTTAAGGAAGACAAACTTTGAAAACAGCAAGGAGCCCATTTTGGAGGAGTTATAATTACACACTCTTGATTGCTAATGACTGAACAAGAATATGGCTTTTTTTAAACTGTGAAAGCCTATAGGGGTCCAGGTCAAGTGTTGTCACCAGGCACTTTGCACAGGCCGTGTCTGTTGCTTGAAATGCTGTTCCCTTCCCTTCTACTCTGCCCCAATGTCTAATTTAACTTCAAGTCACTCATAGGATCTTAGCTTACCTAGAACCCTATAAGAAGCTACATACCCCCTGACCCACATGGTGTGGCAGATCTCGCCTGCCTCGCCCACTGTTCCCCAGCAATGTATTTCAGTTAATCTGCCTGTTCTGTTCCCCACTTTGTCTCTGCTCTCCATTTCCCACCACCCCCATACGCCCCTACCCATACCCTCCCCTTAACTGGCCTATACCCAGCTCTTGCATGCATAAAAAACCTTAAAAAAATAACCTGAAAGAAATTAGAATAAAAAAGTTAATTGAAAAAAAAAAAAAGCTACATACCCCCATAGGTGCTCTCTATTTCCACTTTGTAGTACTATCCCCCCTTTCTTCTTTAGTGTTTAATTAAGGTCTGCTTTTCCCCAATAAATATAAAGAAACTGCAGGAGAGCAAAACCCTGTATGGTTTATTCTCTTACTCTGGCTAGGTTGGTTCAATAAAGATTTGAACGGATAAATGGGTGCATGTGAGTGAAACTAACAGCATTTATATGTTTGTTTTCTGCGTGTCAGTCCCTGTGCTGAGCATTTTACAAATGAGAATGAATGAACCACCATCAAAAATGAGCACTAAGGGCCTCCCTGGTGGTGCAGGGGTTAAAGTTTCAGCACTATCAAGCTATCTCCAGTCACTGCAACTTGTGTCCCATCACCTGCCAAGGAGTTAACCCTCCTGTCTGCCTGCTGCTCCTCTCAGCAGTGTATTTCAGTAGATTATCCTGTTTTGCTCCCCACTCTGTGGTAAAATTTCTCACCATCCACACCTCTTTACACCCCAAGTCTTGTATACATAAATAGATAAAAATAAATCTTTAAAAAAATGAGCACTAAGAACATTAAACCATCCAAACAAATAGCAGAGCTTAACCAAGCTCTTTGTTTACACTACAATACAAATTTGTTTACAGTACAATATATTGAAGGGATCAGTATTTCCATAGGGAAATGAGGACCAATATTTCCAATAGCATTTGAGAAAAATACAGTCATGCACAACATTTTACCCAGGTCTGATATCATATCCTTACTTTAATTCACAGAATGCAACACTAACAACTTCAAATAACATTTAACAGCATCCTTATTTACTTGCATTGAGTTCCCTTATCATGTCTTCATTGCTTCAATCAAAACAGCAAGCTTTTAGGGATATTAAATTAAAATTTTAAAGGTGTCATCTGGGAATGGCAGTACCTTGGTCTTATGGACAATTCTTAACAGTGAATATTTAAAACACTTGTCATGGTATTTCTTCTGGTTCTGCAAATGAGTAATAATCTTTGAAGTAATCATGGGCCTCTCTGCTATGATTAGTAAGAATTTTAAAGGTCATAAATTAGTGACCTTATAATTTCTTACCTCTCAAAACGTACTAGGTCATTTGATGGCTTACCCAGTTCAAGGAGAAAAGAGCTTCTAACATTAATATGAAGCCACTTCCACTGTGACTTAATAATGACTAGAATCCACAAACAATAGGATTCAGGATCTATGGGAAGGTATGACATTCCTAGATGTGTGAAAATTTCTCTAAAATTAATGATAGGAATAAAATGTTAGGCACCACAATGTTTCTATCTAAAGGAAATTGTGTACAGGATGCATTTCAGCAGTGGCTACTTTTTTGTTTTTAACTATAAGATATCTTTTTCTCTTTTTATTTTTAATTTGAGGTAACAATTGACCTTCTATGGCTTATAATGTTAGATGGCTAGGACCTCTGTCTTCAACTATTGTGTCTGTTCTCTTGGTGTCACTACATATCAGCTAAAGACAGTAAATTAAAAAAAAAAAAAAAACACACACACACACACAGCTGATGAGCCCTAATGAGGCCCTTTGACTAGGATTGCTAACTTGTGACACCAGGCCTTCTGTCAGGTCAGTCATTACCTTAAAAAACTTTTTGAGGGCCTCCCTGGTGGTGCAGCGGTTTGAGCACCACACCGTGAAGCATCCGCAGCACAGCACCACGAGTTAGTACACCAGCCAGGGAGGGGACCCACATGGCGCAGCAGACCTCTCCTGTCTCGCCCCCTGCTCCACTCAGCAGTGTATTTCAGGAGATCTGCCTCTTTTGCTCCCTGCTCTGTCTCTGGTGAATCTTCTCAGACTTCTACAGACTCTGGCCTGTACCCAGCTCTTGTTTGCATACATAAAAAAAAACCTTTTTGAAAAAAGTGATCCCAATCTCTGAAAATATTAATAAATAAAACTCTGTGATAGCACCACATGTTGTTGGATGAATTAATTGAATGGATAAGAGATACGTCTGGGTTTCTTATAACAGATGATAATCAAGGGATTATGGAAGAAAGTCCAATAGCAGAAATTGCCTCAAAATTTTATCCTGTTTTGTTATTTCTGATGAAATATAATTTCCTGAGATGATAGCAGAAGAAGTGGAGAAGTGACTTTAACAGTGTCTTTAACTTTTGGGCCTCCCTGGTGGCGCAGTGGGTTAAGCAACGCAATATGAAGCAAACCGCAGTTCGATCCCAGCCGCCAGCCAGGGAGGGGACCCACATGGCTCAACAGACCTCTCCTGCCTGGCCCGCTGCTCCCCTCAGCAGTGTGTTTCAGTCAGTCTGCCTGTTCTGCTCCCCGCTCTGACTCTGGTGAATCCTCTCACGCCCCACACCTCTGGCCTGTACCCTAGCTCTTGTATGCAGACATAAATAAATCTTAAAAAAAAAAGTGTCTTTAACTTTTTTTCTTTTTTTGCCTTTTTTTTTTTAAACTTTGAGTGTTTAATTGCTGTTGTAAACACTGCTTCTGGTTGCTGGATGCCTTGTTTTGAAAAATATCTTGCACAGCCTAAATATCTTCTGAAATGGACACTGCTCTGACTCAGTAGGGTAAAGCACAGATACTTCTCTCTCTCAGAGAGTTAACAAAACCTCAACTAATTCTTCTTCTCCACAGATTTTGCACCTGGCCCGCAGACTTGCTCATTCTTTAAAAATAATGTTCAGTATTTTTCACTAGAGTATAGATTCTTTGAAGCCCTCCCCCTTATATCCCTAAGGTAACTAAGTCTCTGAAACATTTGCTACATTAATTAACCCAAATAATAGAGATTAAATCATCACAGGCTTCCAGCTAAATAAGACTCTTCTCGCTGTAGGTCACCAAAATAAAAAAGAATAGAAATAAAGTGCCAAACATGTAAAAATACTCATCAATTTCAGAACTGCTCAAAACAGAGTCCTCAAAAATGGTCTACTTTGGGTCTACTAAAGGGTCCCAAATCAAAATACAAGAAAAATAGGTTCACTAGAATAAGGTTGAGATTTAACCTTTGGAGAACTGGCTTCAGGCAGGGTAAACTTGATCTGTTCACAGCATCTCATGGGTTGGCACAAAGACAAAGACAGTGTGTCATCAGAATCCCAGGAATGCTGTATCTCAGGCTCATGGATGTGCTGGCAGAGTCCCACCATCGGGTCAGGTCCCTTCTTTGAAATCAAACGTAAGAAGTGTGCTCCTTTAGCAAAGAGTGTAGACCTCCACGCACCATGTCACCCTCAAACCAGAGGAATACCGTGCACTCAAGGGAGCAGGAAGAAGCCATTTTCCAAACTGGTTAAATTCTAGCAGGATTTCCTAAAAGACAGGAAGGAACTATGCTATGCTTCCCTTCAAACAAAGCATAGTGGACAAGGATGATATACCGCTGAAGAATGAGTCTTGGCACACACATGGAAATTAAAGAAGTGGGTGAAGAAAAAGGCATCCTTATAGGTGGGGTCAAGTCTCAGAGGTATAAAAGTGAAGTAAATGTTTAAAATAGTGCATCCATAGGTAAAGAGCAAGATGCTTCCACCTTTCCTACTTATTAAAGGCACTTAGTAAATGTTTATTGACTTCAATTAGTATGTTTCATAGCTCTAAAATGTAATCCAGGGCCCAATTAGCTAGTCCATACAAGCCCTCAGGAAAGCAGGTCATTCTTAATATACTTCCATTTTATATTTCATGTTTCAACTAGAGTCCTAAAATGGTTAAGTAATATCCTCAGGTCGCACTGTGAGTTAGAGGGAGACCCAGGACTAGACTTCAGATGTGCAAACCAGCCACCTGCCACCACTGGATCCGCCAGCCACTGACAAGTCTGGAGTGAGGAGGCAGGCACCTCAAGATAAATAAAATCTGAAGTCTAAAATCAGAGGCTTTTCAGTTCCCTGAACAGATGATGAAACTTGAAATTTTTTTTCCAAGATTTATTTATATATGCATACAAGAGCTGGGCCGTAGGCCAGAGGTGGGGGAGGGGGAAGCAGTGGCTGGTGATCATTTGATAGCGCTGTGTCTTTAACCCCCGAGCCACCAGGGAGGCCCGAAAAACTTGAAATTGACTCATCAAACTCTCTCAAGGGTTGGCTCAGGAAATCAGAGCTTACAGGTTCCAGGTAGAAACTGTGAGAAAGAACTCTGAGGTGTCATGAGGAAGATTGAGAAGTGGCCAGGTCTCATAGAGGACATGAACTTTGAAAGCAGACAGTCCTGGCTTACAGTCCAATTCTATCACTCCGTAGCTGTGACCCAAAGTGATTTATTTAACCTCTCCCTGACTAAGTTTCCTCACCTATAAAACCAAAATTGCAATGACCACCTTAAAGAGTTGATGTGGAAACTTATGTTCTAAAAACCTCTAATATGATGACTGGTCCATCACAGATACTCAGATACCAACCAACCAACAAAGTTACAAAAATGATTCTACTAAGAGCAGCATCATACATTTAGAGGACACATGAAGGTTGCGGCTGACTTGATGAGAGGAAAGTTAAAATAATTAATAAACACATGGACAGTGCATTCAATCTGCAGACCACAAGGATAATTTTTTCAGTGTGAGAAAAATGCTACCCAGCAGCTCATGAGCAGATGTCACCTTGGAGTGGTGCCCTTGACACAGAGCAGGCTGCCTTTCATTCTGTTCGCCTCTCTCTCACTTTCGCAGTTATGCCTTTTAATATATGATGCTCATCAAATAGATCACACTGTGTGGTGGCATATCATCTATCACTGTGGACTGCTTTTTTTGCTTCAGACTCCCAAGATCAAGGGCACATACAATATGCTCTTAAATTTGCTCAGAGATTTAAAACAAGAGTTAAATTATTTAATGTGCATCCAGTGGCATGGATTGTGACAGAGCTGATGCTGAAACATATGTGGGGGTTCTCCCTTCCAACTGAAAGTATGTATATTAAACCAGAAAGGTGAGTCACATTTGAAATTTTATTTGGCAATATAATAGTTTACAGGCTCTATATCTCTACATCAAAGGGAAACCATTCCTTTTTCACATGGAATGATTTCAAAGAGAGTTACTCTTTTGGGGGAGAGGTACCCCAGAGATCTTGACCTGGGAGTCCCTGTGTTGAAGGAACCTCAGTAGTCTTCTGATAGCCTTAATATATATATTAAGACTATATGTATATTATATATATTATATATTATATATACACTGATAGCCTTAATGTCAAATTAAGACTCTCAGTCCAGGGGACACTTGGTGGGGAGAGGAGGGGGAGAGTTGAGGGAAGATGGGAGCACGAGGGACTGAGGTGACAGTGCACTGGTGAGATGGTGATGGGGAATACATGGGGATTACAATTGATGGCAAGTATATGTAAATTTTTTTTAAAATTTTATATCAATTAAAAATAAATTTAAAAAAAAAGACTCTCAGTCTATGACAACAGTCCAGGATCTATTTACAGATCTTTGATAACGTATGAGCATTTAAGAAAATATAGGAATTACCTCCGAAGAGCAATCACATGACTAACAAAACATAGAATAATGGAGACAATTGATTTCTATAAGAAACTAAAAATCCTTACAACTTTACACCCTTTGAGGTTGATAGAAAGCAGGAGACTGTGGATTGAGGGAAGTCAGGAATATAAAACCCTGGCTATGCTTTTAAATTAAATTTACCAATTTATGGTTTCCTTTGACATGATCAAAGCTAAACTGTTGTAGGGAAGTTTTCTCAATAATAAAGGAAAGCAAGTCCACCTTCAAAGACTTTTTCATGGCTACTCAACTTTGATTACACAGTACCCTCTTTCCTCAAAATTAAATTTTACATTTATAAATGCTGATTAACAAACTACTCTTGGTTTCTCAATCCTAGAAGACCTAGGGGGACATGGTCAAGCTTACACATGGTCAAGCTTATTTACAGACTTTCCTCAAGGACCTTGCCCACTTCTCCTTATGTGCCAGGCACTCCTGCTCTTGGCCTACCCCTAGCTCAGGCCTCTCTCCTGAGCTTCAGATTCATGTACCCAAAAGCCTGTTGGACATTGCCCAGATAGAATCTTCTTCCTCCTTTCTCATTTCCCTTAGTAGTATTAAGACTTGTCCAACTCTCAGGCTAACAACCTGAGCACAATGAGAAAGAACACAGTATATACGTTATTAGTCAGGCTAGGATTCTTTGTTTAGATAATAAATAAATCCCATAATCTCCATAGTTTTTTTCCTGCAGCAGAAACTCAGGATCCAATCTGCTTCCAACTTGCAACCCATTCTCTTAGAGTTCTACACTTCTTGGCTTTGAAAAGAGAGTGAATGCACATGAAGGAATAAGGCCCACTCTTAGCTTCCTAGAAGTCTTATAATTCTTTCTGCTCACTTTTCACTAATTTCTGTTATCAAGAAGTTAATCATTGTGGACCTCCCTGGTGGCACAGCGGTTTGAGCACTGCACTGTGAAGTACCCACTGCACAGCAGCACAAGTTTGATCCCTGGTCAGGGAGGGGACCCACATGGGACAGCAGACCTCCCCTGCCTCGCCTGCTGCTCCCCTCGCAGTGTTTCTGTTGATCTGCCTGTTCTGCTCCCCACTCTGTCTCTGGTGAATCCTCTCACCTCCTGCGCCTCTGGCCTGTACCTCAGCTCTTGTATGCATAAATAAATAAATCTTTTTTTTAAAAAAAAAAGAATTTAAACTTTTTTTAAAAAAAGAAAAGTTACTCATTGCCCCAACCTAACTTTAAAAGAATTTGGAAATACCTTCTCATCTTCTCAAGGAAATGAAATAAGGTAGTAAACACATAGCATTAGCATTGCCTCAACAACATATTTAGGAGACCATGAGACTGGGTCTTAATGGGAATTAACTAACTGGGAATTAATGGGGCCGGTGGGGGGTAATCTGTGTTATGGGAAAGGGTGGGTAGACAGGGCCAGAGAAGACATCAGGTAGGTAAGGCCGAAAAGCAACATACTTAGAAGGATTAGGTGGATTCAGTAGCTAAGTGCTGTGCTGAGGATAATGGAAGTTTGAAAATGGGACCAATGCAAAGATAGGAAGATATGGTTAGTGGAGAATCAAATTTCTCAACCAGAGGCACACAAGACAAAGGGTCATCTCTTGTTCCCAGAAGCAGCCTGCAGTTCGTATTGATTTAGGAATAGTGCAGTATAGAACTGGTTTGGGATCAAAAATCAACCAAAGTCTATTGCAGTGCTGTGTTCAATATCTGCGATCCTTCCACAAATGGCGTGGTCCCACGCTTGCCTACTGGCATTCCCTTCTCAGCTGCACTCCAGTGTCCACTGCTGGCTCACCTTACTGTTCTCTCTTTCAGCCTCACTCTCTTCTTGACTTTGGAGGGTGCAATTTCTTTGCCCTTCACCAAAGGAGCCCCACCTCCAATTGCATATACTCCAGGTGATGTTCACTTTGTTTTACACGAGCTTTTTTCATCCTAGCTTGTTCAGGCAGAAGGTAAAAAACAACAACACAATAACTAACTTTAACTGAGTGTTTACTGTATGTCAGGCACTGTGTAAACATATGCAACAACCACCATAATAATATATAGTATATATTCTGAAATATGAATATATACATATATACTCTGTAATATGAATATATATATATATAAAGGTAGATGGCATTATGGCCATCATGCAGAAGAAGAAGGTAAGGCAAAGAGATTAACTTGCCACATTCATACAGATTGTAAGTGGTCAGATTAGATTTTTAAACACCGGAACACCTACTAAACACCTACTAAATAAAGGATGAAGGAGAGGAGAAGAGATAGAGATGGCTTGAGCAATGGCTGGGAAGCAATTAGCCTGAGAAAGCAGAATAGCTATTGGAAGGCTATAAGAATAGCTATTGCAAAGAAGGAGGTGCCTCTAGAGAATAAAAAGCCTACAGTTATTTACACAAGGGGTATTTGTTTCCTTAAAAATGGAAAAACTCCTGGAAAGGATACTGCCTGAATTTTTACCGGTGAATTTCACATGTCCTGGCAAGTGGGTGGTAAGGAGATTTGAGCCCCCTTGAATTACCGCTCCAAGTCCTGCCTCAGAAAAGTCCAATCGTTTTGGCCAAGTCCCTCCCACACATGCACAATGTGTGGTCTCGAGCTGGCTCCAGCTGACATCTTGTCAGCCCAGCTCACAAATGAGAACTGTTTTCCCCAGCGTGCAGCTGGTGCGCCCTTGCAGCCGATCCCAGCCTCGTGGAACGGCGGGGCCACGCCCCTGATGAATATTCATGACTGCCTTGTGCTTGGGGTCTCTAAAGGGCTTAGAAAGACAGGGTACACGCGGCCCGCGTGATGGGGGACAGAAGAAGGGAGCTCGGCTTTGTCTGGCGTGCTTTTGAGGGTTACAAAGAGGAGGAGGCACATGGAAATTGAAGGATGCTAATCTAGGCGAGGTCAGATTTATAAAGGGAACTCGGTGCACTTATAGTGTATCAGTCTTAATGTCCCCGCCCCACCACCTCTCCCCACACACGCACCAACACACTGATGTTTCACGGACAAGTCTTTAGCGCTCGCTTCGAATATGAAAACAACCAAGAGCCGGCTTTAAGCTGGCCATTAAGTGCCTACTTCATAACTGTTATCCAGGCAAAACTCTGCATTAACAACATACCCCTCTATGGTCTGGTGAAGCTCCTTAAGATCTTATCTACGTCCTCACGTCCGTGTCAGTCTATGTCATAGACTATAAATTTCAAAATACATATACTCATAGATCTAGTTGGGACATTATCATGGGATTAACCATATGCATTAATATTCATATTTAGCTCTTATTTTTTATTAATGGAGAAATTATCTAGTGCAGGTCATCTGAAAGAGGGAATAGTATCCAAATTCATTTCATTAGCTTACAGCAAGCAGCAGGTGGGCTTTGGGAGATGGGCATTCATTATCTTTTCTTGTCATTGGGATTCTAAGAGTCTACTTTAGAATTCACTTAACAGAAATTACTGGAATCTGTGAGTGTATATATTCCATTAATCCCTCCATTAGGAGAGAGGCTTTGCTTCTTACCTACAAACTGGAAATGGAAAAAAAAAATAGCATCATTGGTAGGTAATCAAAGATTATGACCAGGGAAAGCACTAACCTACTTTTAAATAAGGACTGACTCCTCCCCCACCTCATTTTAATTCCCAGAACTGGACACAGATATGAACTCCCAGAACTCCACAGATATGAGAGTAAACCGCTGTGAGTAACCCTTGAGACCGTGAGAGAAGTAGGGCAGTGACCAGACAAAGACAAAACACAAATGTCCCAGGGAACATGGATTCTGTAACCCAGAGACTGACAAACTTGCCACTAACCCCCCACAAAGTTGTAAATGAGACAGTTAAGCAGGTGGCTAATGAGCATTTATTAAAGACTGCCACTAGTTCAACAGGAACTGCTGAAGCCAAACTTTATCTCCCTTTCATTTATTGATTTTTTAAATGAAGTACTTTGACTTGTATCTAACGCCAAAGACAAGGAATGTTTTGACAAAGTCCAGCCTACTTTTTCTTCTTTTCTCTACTTTCTTTTTGCCCCAGGATCCAACATGATCAAACTGAGCACTTGAAAAACAAGAGAATAAACACTAGAGCCAGAAAGCACTGGTTTGATTCCCAGCTCTGCCACTTACATCTGACAGACATAGAACATCTGAGTCTCAGTTTTTACAAATGCTCAATAGGAATAGAGTAGCAACTTCATAGATAAGAAAATACAAATAGAATGTGCAGCATAGGTACGCAAGAAAGGGTAGTTATTATTAAGATACAATTTAAAAGGTGAAAATTCAAATATAAACTCAGGAGAAAGAAAAACTTTAGTTCTGATAAAAAGAATGTTTTTAATATACTGACAGCTCAGTATGAAATAACCAAGTAACATCTTTCAGATGCAAACTAAAATGTATTAGCATAAGTATGTGTAAGCCAATAAGAAAGTCCTGATTAGTCTGTCAGATCCTATCTAAAATTCTTTGGACCTTTCTTGAAAGAGAACAAGGAAAAATTAAATAATATCCCGGATGATGAAAGACCTAGAACGGCAATATCTAAGAAATAGTTGGAATAAAGCAGTGTTTACTAGGAGAAGAAATTACATAATAATTATCTTCTGATAGTCGGAACAGCTATGATGTGAATAGGCTGTAAACTCGGTTCACACAGCTCTGAACTCTAGAATTGGAACAAATGATTGGAAGTTGAAATGAGATTGATTTTGGACTCAACCTGTAGAAGAGCTGTTCAACAATACAATGGATATTCTTGAAAAATAGCAACTCACATGTACGGAAAGGCCAGCTCTCAAGGCAGCATAAAAGAGATGACTGCACTGGGAAAGAGAGTGGCCTCATCTTAGATAGTTAGTAATACACCACACATATGCCACCCTCTCTCCCCCAACCACAGGGTCATGACTAACCAATGATTGTTCTATTCTGATGAACTAAACTGTGCCTGGCGATCCTTCAGTGCAGTGCTCCGAGACATCACCACCAATTCAGCAGAATCGACCCAGATAATCCCTTAGAGTCTCAAAAACCAAATAACTTAGGAATTTCCATGCTCCCCTCCCACCAGTATAGTTACAAAATACATCTATAGATTAAGTGAAAGGGAAGTTGCATTTAAGTGCAAAAATATTTCTGGGTCTCTGTATATGCATGTGTGTTTATGTCTATATAGCTACACTTGTATGTACCTGTAGGGTCAGAGAAAAGTTGTCAGGCTTTTCAACGCCCTCCCGCCATTGGTGTAATGATGACCACCTGCAGTGCTGCACACATGCCTAAGTGCCTCTTCCTGGCACTACAGTACCTATTTGTGTGATAGTACATAGGTGTCTTGATCTTACCCTAGAACAAAATTCACATGAGCGAATTAATTCATGGTCCTCAAGAATCCTTAAGGAATCCGAACTGGGAAATGCATTAGTTAATGGCATTGCTTTATGGTTGACCAACCATCTCTTCTATACAACATTTCAACTTTTTCTTACTCTTCCCACACCTTATAAAATTTCACTCGTTTTGTCAGTAGTAACTTTTGGGATATCAACGGGATGTTGGTATGAAAAGAGAAGTTAAGGAGTTGGCAAGATAGCACTGAGGTACTTAGTTAACTCGAGAAAAGGGGAGACCTTATTATTAAGCACAAGTGACAAAAGGGAGGTCATTGAGATACTAAATCACAACATCCAAAGACAGCAAACTCAAGAAGCCAAGCTAATGAATGCAGAGGAAGAGACAAATGAGTAGTAGCTCATATTTGGGTTCCTCAACTAGCAATTAAGAGGAACAAAGGACCTAGTCTAACTTCCAATGAGAGGGTCAAAGGTGCATAGACAATTAATATGAGAAAATATAATTGTTTCATTAACAACGCCGGGATAATTGGGTATCTCTATGCAATAAATAAAATACCTTGATCCATACCTCTCACCATATATAAAAACTAACTCAAAGTGAATCATAGACCTAAAAATGAAACCTAAAACTACAAAACTTCTTGAAGTATTTTATAATTGAATTAAGCCACTGAATGTTTTTTATTGAGTCAATTTAAAGAAAAATGTAATAAGAGCAGTTGCAGGTAGAGTGGAGATACACAAGAAATGTGACATGTCCCTCCACCGCTGCCTTTGGCCACTCTGCCTCCCAGGGCTACAGAGGGTGTCGGAGTCCATCTGGAGAGCATGGTGTTTAAAACAGAACTCCTCTCTCAGCAGGGAATCAGCCTGCAAACCTACCGGAGCTCCTGTCATGTGGATGTGGGAAATTCTGTTGAAAGAGGATGAGAGGAAGCTGCTGTCAGCAGCCAGGAGCTTCCACATTCCCAGGATCTCAGGTTTAAAAGGACAGCAACAAGAACCCTGGATGCCACCAGTGAATGCTCATGCAGCTACTTCTCAGCAGGCTGGCTTGACCAAGTGGGCTCAGCTGGCCAGGCCAGAACCTAACACGTAAGGCTGTCAGTACCTGCAGCTCACAGAGCTGAGGAAGGTAGGAACATGTGTACTGCGCATCTCACATCTTAAATTCTCGGACATTTAAATGATGATACCAGTTACATTTTCCTTTATCAGGATCAAACTCTATAGTGTTTCAAGAATTATACATAAAACAGGGGTATATCAAATACTATAAGAGATGCCTCCTAACAATTGATTTTCTAAGAAAGTAAAGAATATTCCTTCTTTCTTTACCCATAAAATCCTCATAAGAATAAAGCCTAAAAGCATTAGGTTATGGTGTCAAGTTACCTGGGCTCAAATCCCAGCCTTGTCCCTTATTAGCCATCTAAGCTAACTGCTTTCTAAAGTTCTCTCAACTTCAGTTTCCTTTTCTGTAAAATTGGAGTGACAAAAACAAACCAACAAAATAAAAAAACCTAAAAGAAGCAAACAAACATAGGACAATTGTCCCAGAGTTCACAGGACAAAGATGTCAAGGTGTCTGATCATGGCACATTTAGTAGAGTAACTGGGTTACAGAGCTGGGAGGGAACTTACAGATCATCTGACCCTCCTCATTTGCACAAGGCCCAGAGACTCAGGTGATCTACCCATGCTCAGGTGATTTTTAAAATTAGGGGTAGTACTGCTTTTCAAATGTTATACTATTATTTTTCATCTCAATTTCCTCTCTGGGTGGTTAGAATCATTTTCCTGGTACCTCCTCTTCTTATGCCAGACTTATAACAACTTGCACCATATTTCAGTCTGATTTTCCATGGCTTCGCTGTGACCCTACATTCTTTTAGCACTCCTACATCGTGAAAGCTGAACACCATCTGTCATTTGATCAGTGCACAACAGCCCCTCAAGAGCTTAGTAAATGCCTTTTGTATGAAACATCCTACCCTTTTAAGCATAAAGCAATGTGGTAATTTAACTTTCCAGATCCACTCTGGATAGAAGGATGATAAAACAGGTCCATACATAAACATTTTCCCCTTGGGCAACATGACTATAAATATACCAGGCTGTGCCCTTCTTGAGCTAGCAACAAATGACCTAGTGATCTCCCACTTTCAAGCTTTTAAGAGCTCTTCTCTCAGAAAGAAATGATGGTGTTGTTGGCTTCTGTATCATCTCACATAATGGACAAAAGCTATTATTCCCCAAAGATCATCTAGTCACACAAAATAACCAGGTGGAAATCTCCTTTGCCCTCTTGACTATTTGCTCAAAGTCCATAGAGTAGAGTCATAAACTACAGCAGGTTTTACTAATAACAGCTCACCAGAAGGACAAGCTATTTGGAAATTAGGTCACATCTTAGGGCTTTCTGCCAGACTCACACACAGGAATAGTAACATCATTGCCAGAAGTATCTTTGAACACAAAGAACAATGACAGATAATGTCCTTCTGCTGGGAAATGCTGAATGCTGGATTCCTTATAGGGTCTCTTGGAGTAAAAGTTTCCTGATAAAAATAAAGGGAAAAATGGAGATGTCTGTCTTTCCAAAATAGATCACTTCTCTACCAGTTTTTAAAATTATTATGTATATTCCTTCTACCTAAAATGCCTGGCAAGAAATGGGGGATTAAAATGTGCAAAATGCTATGGTGGAAGACTGTGGGTGCGTCGGTGGTGGGGATGGTGTGGTGAAGTGCCTCTGAGGAGATGGGATCATGTACCCCCGAATCATGTACAATGTTGGGCCTCCCTGGTGGCGCAGTGGGTTGAGCACCGCACTGTGAAGCACCCAGTGCACAGCACGCGAGTTCGATCCCCGGCAGCGGACGGGACCCACATGGCGCAGCAGACCTCTCCTGTCTCCGACCTACCTGTTCAGCTCCCCACTCTGTCCTTGGTGAATCCTCTCACCTCCTGTGACTATGACCTGTACTGCAGCTCATGTATGCATAAATAAACAAATCCTTTTTTAAAAAATCATGTACAGTGTTGTGAGTGCTGCCTCGATTTGAAAAAAAAAAAAGTGTGTACATTCAAAGAATGATCTATTTTTTTTCCTCTTCCTCCATTAGCCTATCCCCATATTACCTCAGAGAAACACATAAATAAGGACAGGTTTTACCAGTGAGAAATGCGGACTCTCCCGGGAGCGCGGTTGCTGCTGTTTGTGGACCTTCGTCTGTGGCGGCCTTTGAGAGCTCAGCGCATCCCTGCTGTGCTGTCACAAAGCCTGTCCTGCCTCCTTTGGAGAGGAACAGGCTTAAGGTTCAGCTCTAGGTAACAAACATCTCGTGGCATATTATGACTATGGCAAGTTATGACTATGGTGAGGTTCTCTCCAGAACTGAATTCGCTTTTTAGTCGGATTCCCTCAGACTCCTGCGCGAGTCGAAGTTTGAAAAGCGCTAGTATGCAGCCCCTTGAACAACGGACCCTCCAAACACCAGCTCCTGTTGGTCTGTGGCAATGTATAGCTTCTGATTGCATTGCCAGTAGACAACTGTTTGCAGAAACGCGTGAAAGGCAAGGAACCCACCAGACTTCCAGTGACTGTAACTGACAGCAGTCCTTAGCTACCTGGCAAGGGACAGAGCATCTGCTTCGGGAGGAGACCAGTCGGCACAGATAAGCAAACGACACTTCGGCACATCTCAGCAAGACTGTGAAACCATCCAGGGCCTCTTGCTATGTTTCTTCTGCGTGTTTCATCAAAACTGTTGCCAAAGCATTTCAAAAATTCAAATGACAACTGATTGCCTAGTTGTCTATCAAAAGAATAAAGCTCCTTGGGGGGCACAAAATCCCATCCCAGAAGAAATCAGTTGAAATTTTAATGTCAGTGATAAATTATTGTATGTATTGATCTCCATGGCTTTTAAGGCTCTTAGAAGCAACAGGGGAAAGGCTGATAGTTCTGGAATGTGTGTGTATTTGGAGCATGACCCCAAGGGACAGAGAGAACTTGCCCATTAGCCCAAAGTGTGTTACAAACATGCTGTAGGCAAAATTCCTTTAAAATGACGAAGTCTATTTCAGCTACTCTTCAGTTTTTATAAGGCAGACAAAACCAAGGACAGAACAGCGTTTAACAGCCATCTGCTTCGCATGTAGAATTGGACAGACCAATTCAGTCGCAGTATCATACTTCAATCTTTCTGTTAAAATACTGCTAGCAGCATTGTTCAGTCAAACCAGCTCCTTCAGTGCAGCTGAAAGAACATGGCATGCCACTATTCCACTAGTTATGGTTTAAGAGACTGACACATAACTAGTAAAAAGGGTCAGAGAAAATACTGGAAACGGGCCCACCCTGGTGGCGCAGTGGGTTAAGCAAAGCACTATGAAGCAAACCGCAGCCACTGCAGCACAAGTTCGATCCCTGCTGCTGGCCAGGGAGGGGACCCACATGGCGCAGCAGACCTCTCCTGCTGTGCCCGCTGCTCCCCTCAGCAGTGTACCTCTGTTGATCTGCCTGTTCTGCATCCTACTCTGTCTGGTGGATTCTCTCACCACCCCCACACCTCTGGTCTGTACCCCAGTGCTTGTATGCATAAATAAATAAATCTAAAAAAAAAAGAAAATACTGGAAACATCTATGATGGATGATCCTTTATAGAGTGAATTTCATCTCCATAAATTTGTTCATGCAGTTCCCACTCCTACATGCTTCCTCCACCCATCTCTGCTTGTTAAAATCTTACTTATTTTTCAGAGAATTCCTTTGTGGAATCTTCTCAGAGTTCATAAATCAGAGTTATTCTTGTTTCCTCTGTGTCCTCATAACAAGTGATGTGATCTTCTGGTGCACCAGAATATGAGGACTCTACGTACCTCATATTATCGCTCTTTGACTTGGCTAATCTCTACTGCCACACTCATGCTTCTTTAGCAACACCTTACTAATCTTCGTGGTTTTCTATCCAGTACAAAGATTGGCACATCCCATGTAGCCCACAAGTTGATTTAAATAAGTGAAGTTGTACTGAGTTCTCATTATCCAGGGTGACCACAGAGCAATTGAGACGGAAAAACAAATATTGGAGTAAAAGCGATGGGATTCCACTAAGGTCTCAATTCTCTTTGTCAGTCAGTAAGCAAATACTTAAGTAGCATCTATTGTGTACTTGGAAAGAGGAAATTATAAAACAAAGAGGAGGAGTTTACAAAGAGAAAATTTTCAGAACAAAAAAGGCAAAAATAAGAAGCAAGCAAAGTTTTATCCATCACCTTTTCTATATCATTTGTTCCCCTCCTCTGGTTTCCTGATGCATTGTTCTTCTTTGCTGTCCCTATATGTGCAGTTAATGAAACTCTCATCACTTGCTATTATAATAAAGTCAAGAAATTAGGTTTGAGTATAAGCCATTTTGGGGAATTCAAATATGTCTATTTCTCAGCAGTGAGCAAAGAACCAGGCCTGAGTTCTTAAAGAAAGGAACTGAGAGATAATTTGAAAAAGACTATGACCACCCTGCATTTTCATAGACAGAGGGCCCAGATACCTCTGCACTGGGAATACCTTAAACAAAAGTAAGCAAAGGTGCCTTTTCCCCGTGTTCAGATAGAAGATATCTGGGTTACAGGGACATATGAACTAAAAGACTAATACTATTTTGATACCCATTTATTCAATTGTTCACACATATATTGAGCTGTTAGTTAAGTATCTGGCACTGTTCTAGGCTCAGGGAATACAACACAGAACAAAATGAACCAAGCTCCTGCCCTTTTGAGCTTATTGCTGCTATGTTATGACCAGGAGGCACCATCTACCTTAAGTATGTTTCAAATCTACACCACCAAAAAGGAGGAAGGGGCAACTGGCTGAACTTGAGAAGGAAATGTGGTCTCAGTCACTCTCCTGGTGCATTTTCTTCCTGTCTTTCAGTTCTACATTTGCTCTCTGGATTAAACTACCCTCCTCCTTTGTGGAACAGGCTTGTTTGGAAAATAGTTAGAATCCTCTACTCAGCACTGTTCTAGAGAAAATATCTGCTAGGCACTATCTGCTATTGCCCACTATGAGACTTATTCCTTTTTAAATTGTTTTCTAAATTTTTTTGAAATCGTGGAAAAATTTAAACTAGTACAAGTAGAAAGGTTTTCCTCCACAATCAAATAAGTTTTGAGAGTCAAAAAAATAAAGAAGTAAATAAGTACAGACACCTGGCAAGCTTGAAGCTTGAAAAGCAGCAGCTGTCAACAGGGGAGGGCTAGAATGGGAAAGCCTAAGTGGTCAGTGTGGGAGACACATGAACGCCTGGCAGGGGGCTAAGTGACTACATATGGAAGTGGGGCAAAGCCTACAAAATCTGGACTATTTCTCCTGGAAGGACCATATTTGTCCCCAGAGGTAAAACCTGGGCAAATATGGATTACATTACAACTAATTTACTTATCTTCTCTCTCTTTAAACTATGAACACATTAATGATAGGTATTTTATCTTGCCTGCACCTAAAAGAGTGATAGGTTGTAGGGTAAAGGTTGATCAGGTCTTTCCACTCTCCCACCACTGGTATAATGATGGACACCTGCGGTGCTGTGAGCATTCCAGGGTGGGCATGCGCAAGTGAGCGCACCTGAGTTGGGACACGGGCATAAATGGGCGGCGTCATGAGGACGCCAGAACTGCAAGGATCGACCAACAGACAGAACTGTGAGGACTGCCTGACCAACAGAATCGACAGGACGAAGGAGCAGCAGCAGAGAGAGAAGAAGCAGCCGAGAGGGTGAGATGTGCTGGGGGCTGGGAGGCCTGCCAGCCTCCCGGCCCCCCGGCACCCCTGCCTGCCATGTACCTGGCCACCTCTACTAAATAAAGTATGAAAAGCCACCAAGGGCTCCAAGACTCTCCTTCCTTGACCCGTCTGCCCAGAACCATCCTGAACCCTGCTCCTGTGCCACCTCCATCCTGCCGCTACATAGGTACATATCAGGTGAAACTTTGTGCCTAATAATTATGTAGGAAAGTAAAGGAAAATACTCAATAATTACAAATATTTAAGATGGATTTTTTTTTTTTTTTTTTTTTTTTGGCAAATGGCAGTTATCCATTCAGAGCCAAGACTCGTGACAATGTGATAGATCTCCATCAACAGCAGATATTAAAGTGAGGAGATTGGGAAATTTCCAAAGACACTTCAAGAAATAACAGCATTATTGGATTAAAGCTTCTAGTTTCAATTTCATTTAACAAAAGGCATGGGATGTCTGAGCAGCAATCTTTTGATAATTTATAGTCACACTTTATGTGTCAAGTGCTAGATTGTATTATTGATCATTAGACCTGCAGTAATTAAAATAAGAACTCATCAAGTTTTAATCTACCTTATTTTTAAAAGAATCAGTATTATAATCTTGGCACTAAAATATCAAACTTAAGAAGTGGAGGAGCAAAAAGAAAAAAAATAACAAAACTAATTAACATCATAACAAAAAAATTAGTAGAACGATTTAAAAAGTAGTCAAAATGAAAGCCTAAAACAGAATAGTAATGATACTTTTATTTACAAATTACAGAAATAAATTCTGACTAATTAAGTAGCAAACAAGACATGGAGGAGGGATAATGGCAATTCACGCCAACATGGTCATCCTACGTATTTATGATTAGTTGGTATATTTGCTGTACATTTTGTTAAATATTTTGGCCATTAACTCTGGACGCTGGAATTCTTCACAGACTCCAAGGGCAAGATGCAAAGGCTTTTAGATAAAGACCACAAGCTGGTTACTATATAAGGTATAACTTAGTTGGTATCTGATATGAATGGCATATAATAGGTATTGGCAAATTATAACCTGTAAGTTGGCCACTGCTTTCCCGAAACACACTCACAGCCACTCACTTGTCCATTGTCTAAGGCTGCTTCAGAGCAGAATGGATCAGTTCTAACAAAGGGTTTCTAGCCAGCAAATCTTAAAATACCCAGTTCTTTATGAAAAGGTTTGGTGACCCTTGACTTCTATAAGAGGTCATTTATTATCTAATTTATTTGATTCAGTCCAGGTTGGGCTCAAAAACACTATTAAAAGACCAGTGTTTTTAGATTTCTTTTTGCAGCCACTTTTAATATCGCATAGTTCACCCTCATGATGGTAAGAGAACTGACAAAGGCTATTAGGCCCATGTGCTTCCTTGTTTGTATCCAGCAAGAGAAAAAATAACTTCCCCAAACCTAGATATGGAATATAAATATTTTTTTTAAAGATTTATTTATTATTTATGCATACAAGCACTGGGGGTACAGGTCAGAGGTGGCGGGGGGTGAGAGGATTCACCACAGAGAGCGGGG
>JAGFMF010011413.1:2297232-2360398 GCA_019455555.1 Galemys pyrenaicus
GTCCCCTCCCAGGCCGGCAGCAGGGATCGAACTCGTGCTGCAGTGCGTTGCTTTGCTTCATAGTGCGTTGCTTAACCCACTGTGCCACCAGGAGGCCCCTGGAATATAAATCTTTAGTCAGACTGGGCCACTTTAGAATAAATGCCCATCACAGGATTAATATAGTTGCCAGGGGTTGCGATGTACATCCTGTCTTTAGACTAATCTGCAACCACCTCTAGGGATGGGTGATTTCATGATAATATTGGTATTGCTTAGGAAGGTTAAGTGGAGCCTGGACTTTAAGTAAGCAAACAACTGTGATGAGACAGCCAGGCATTGAAGGGCTATGAGGAGCCTGAGAATATACTGTCCCCCATCTCTAAATTTCTGCTTCTCTCTTTGAGTCTGAATCATTGTTCCCATGCATCATAGCTTCTTTTCTCATACTTCTCCCAACACGTGATGGAAAATAAAGTTTCTAGTAGCTCAGCTATATACTATCATGGTATCATAGCTCAAAGAATCTAATCTCATTTTCTTCATCTAATTTTCAAGTTCCCAGGGAAAGATTTTAGTTGACTCAATTCAAATTGGAGGTCATCAAGATTCCCAGGGAGAGATTTTAGTTGACTCAATTCAAATTGGAGATCATTCTTCAACTAAAGCTGGGGCCATGTTCTAGACTTAAGAGACTCACAGTATATAACCGTGTGGATGGTGGTAGAGAGAGGGTCAATTCTGGAAAAAAGGTGCGCAGATGAACCAATTGATATCTGTTACAGAATGTCTATTTCCTCATATCAGATTAAATAGTCCAGTATTTTTCAATAGAGATGTCTGTGTGTTTTAGGATTATTTTTCACTTTAAGAAACACATCCAAGGGCCTCCCTGGTGGCGCAGTGGGTTAAGCAACGCACTATGAAGCAAACCGCAGCCACTGCAGCACAAGTTCGATCCCTGCTGCCGGCCAGGGAGGGGACCCACATGGCACAGCAGACCTCTCCTGCTGTGCCCGCTGTTCCCCTCAGCAGTGTACTTCTGTTGATCTGCCTGTTCTGCTCCCTGCTCTCTGTGGTGAATCCTCTCACCCACCCCCACCCCCATACCTCTGGCCTATACCCCAGTGCTTGTATGCATAAATAAATAAATCTTTAAAAAAAATAAAAAATAAATAAATACTTCATCTTTAAAAAAAAAAAAAAGAAACACATCCAAAAGAATAGTCATGTCCAGAATCCTGTGGAATTCTGTATTTAAACAAGACAGTGTATCTTTCTTTCATATATAGCTGCAAAGGCAGGCAAGCTGGTGTGCCATTTCTGGCCACTCATCTGCTATGTTGCCCTTGTCTTCATGGCCCAAGATGCAGGTAAAGGTCCTGCTAGTGTGTCCACAATCATAGGAGCTGGATGGAGGAAGGGACAAAAATATATACACCAATTGTCAATTAAAGGAAGTTCCAGAAGTTTCCATATAATGCATTTACTTAGTCCTATGCAAGAGAAACTGGGAAATAGCCTTTTTATCCTTGGATAAAATTAAGGATTCTATTACTACAGAAGGAGAACAAATATTAAGAAACAAATAGCATAGTAATCACTCATTTTTAGGGTGATTACACAAGGTTTTTAAGGTAACAGACTTTCTTTGTTAATTCAGAAATGACTAGTAATGATTAAGGAACATTAAGGAGAGTTTAATAATAAAACTCATGCACTGAAACTTAAGTGCATTAAACATAAAAATACACAAAATACAACCACTGTTAGTTTTTGAATGAGGTAATGTCATGTCCTAGAGAAAAACTATCTCCTAGACTGTGATAATCAATTATTGTCATTTTATACAAAATTCTGTAGCTGTTACAGTATAAAAGGAAGCAAATTTGCATTCTTTAAATTCAGGCTCAGACTTAGAAACATAAAAAGCTGAAAAGCTATTATTTAAGTCAGAGAACCTTCTCCCACTGGCTAAGCTATCAAAATGGAAATGTCCAAAATGACCAGGTGCATATGTTCAACTGAAAAAAGTGTTCCCAGTTCTGTTTGCTGCAATGATAGCCTATAAAGTCTCCATCAAAGGATTTGTCACTTGCCTTTCAAATTATGATTGATGGACCTCCCCTTTTCATAGTCGGTTTCCTATGGAAAAAAATTCAGATTATATTCCCCATGTTATCATGGTCTGTCCTTAATGGTGACTGAACCAGCCCGACTCAATCAATTTAGATCTAGAAAAAATAAAGCTCAGTGAATGAATGTCTGCGAATGAATGGGGAGTAGGGAAAGGGATTTTTTAGCACCTGAAAAGTTGCAGCAAAACAAAGCCTCACTGCAGAGGGTGTGTCAGCATTTAGGGCAACACCCTTCCTGCAGTCAGAGAGAATAAGAGCATGGACTCAAGTATGAGCTTGTGACAAGAATAGAGCATTATTCTGAGCCATGAAGTGTTATTCAAATTCCTCCAAAGTACACAGATGCTGTAACATGGTAATTATTTTAAGAAAGAGTATTTAATTTAGAAATTACCTAACCTTTTTGGCTTCTATTTTTTATGACATTTATAATCTGAATTAGTAATAAACCTGTGTTTCTCAGGCTTTTACATCAAACTACAAGCCTGATTTAAAATTGTATTTTAGGATAAGCAACTCATCTATTAGCGTTCAGCCTATTTCAGAGATTTAAGGCTAGGCTAGGTCCAGTGATCTGAAGACAGAGTACAGGAGTGATAGGATAAAGTGCTGTTGCTTTCCAGCAAGACAGAAAAGTAACCATGGCACCTCTGGACCACCCCGTTCCCCGTTAATTGCTCCGAGAGGTCTGAGAACAGTCAGAACAAATGTCACAGAACAAATGCTGTTTGCCAAGTGATGGGACTTTGGCCTCTCCCCATAAATTAACAAAATAATCAACCCAGTGTTGCTTTACTTAATTAACCTTTAGATCCTCTACAAACCTACCTGCTATAGTCATTCATTCTGTTGACAGTAATTTTTCAAGCACCTGTCTGTGCCAGGTCCTGTGTTACACTATCGGTGTACACAGAATGATCCAGAAGGGTCCTATCAAAGGGTTCCCCTACCATCCAGCGACAGTGATATTCATTTCAGTTATAGAAATAATCATCATGCCTATAGGAAATGATGAGCAGGAAATATGTACAATGATCATAACATCAGATGAAATTATGAGTAATTTTTTATGTCCAAACTTCTTATAATATTACCACATTCCTATAATTATATTAGATTCCTTTAATGCTTTCAATTAAAAAAAATACAAAAGTAGCATGGTGTTAAAAATTGAATGATGGATTTTGTATCTATTTGAACAGTTACTTTTAGTAATAGAACCACCTGATAAATACCAATTGCTTTTTTAAAAAATAAAAACAGATTATTTAATCTTATGACCAGATTGTAGCATTTGCATGCCACAGTTATTTCAGCACATGCCCACAGCAGGGAAAGTTCAAAGCTAGAAAATGGAATCATTTATACTATTTTAGCTTTCTACTGAAAAGGAGAGTGAGATGGATGATACTTTTTAACCTCTGTACCAACTATGATGTCATTAAGCATCCATGATGTAGTGATTAGGCTTACCAGAAAACTCTCTTGAGCAACCTCAGAAATACTGGCATTAGTACATGTAGTCTACCTCATAATCCTGAGAAAAGTACTTCTTGAACCTTCTCACAAAGGGAAGTATTAATATAAACATGTAACAGCTATGGTGGCCCATCAGATCTGGACTGATGAGATCAAAGGTTTTGTTCACACACCAACATGCTGTCAGAACCCCACTCTTTCAGCTGAGAAAATAGGTCATGTGATGTCAAGGCCCCTAACAGTGCGAGTGTTATGACTACTATCCAGACATGAGTTTGAGGATTATCCTTAAAGACAGGCTAGAACAAGTCCTGAGAAGTGTTTTGACTGTGAAACTTGATAAATTCCTGTCACCAGCTATATGCTTTTCTGATGCCTTCAGAGCAGAAAAACCCCCGTTATTTGAGTATTTAAAAGAAGGCTTACCAAAAATAAAAGAAGTGCTGGAAGGAAAAGATGCTTATCGAGTTCTTCAAAAGCCACAGTTGAAGTGAACAAACTGTTGTGGTGCTTTTAATACATGAATTTTACAAAGTTGTATGCTCGTTTCCGTCATCAGGAAGAGATAAACATCCCTTTTGAAATCATTGAATCAACACAGATATGATCTCTACAGACTTTTCTCATTTCTGTCATTCCTGTCTCTGAAGATTCAAACTTTTATTCATTCAAAAATATTTATTGATCTTCTCCCATGTGCCAGAAACTGATCCGGTGCTCAGGATAAACAAAAGTAGTGAACAAAACAAAAATCCTGTTCTTAAACAGATTACATTCTAGATGGGAGACAGAATATCAACTATAAACACAGTAAGTATGTCATTTCAATAGACATTAGAAGAGGAGAAAAGTAAATATTAGATCAGGGCAAGAGGAGCAGAAGTGCTGGTATGGAGAGAGCAGATAAGTGCTGTTTAAATAAGTAGCAGGGTAGGTCCCGTTGAGAAGGTGAGAACTGAGCAAACATGTGAAGGAGGTAGGAGAGCGGGTCATGTGGCTATCTGGGAAAAAGCATTTCAGGTCAAGGGAACAAACGTGTGGGAGTTGGAGAAACAGCAAGACCAGTACAGCTAGAGCAGAATGAATGAAGGTGAAGTCTGCAGGAGTTGAGGTCTGAGTGGTGATGGCATAACAGGTCATCTGGGTTGTGTTGGCCTCTATGGGGACCCGTATTGACACTGAGTGAAATAGGACACCATTGTGAGGATTTCAAGCAGAAGAGTAACATCAACATTTTTTTTTAAGCATGTCTCTGAATTCGTGAGAGTAAACTTTAGTAGAAGCAAGAAGCCTGGTGGAAACAGGGAAACTTGTTAGGAAGTGACTGCAGAAATCTAACATTGGAAATGGTGAAAAGTGGTTATATTCCAGATATAGTTCGAAGGAAGGGCTGACGAGATCTGGATATAAGAGAAAAAGAAGAGTCAAGCTTTTGACCTAAGCTAATTTTGGATAGAGTTGCTATCAACTGAGACTGTGTAGACTGTGAGTGGAGCAGACTTCAAACAGAAGAATGGGGGTTTGGGTTTGGACTTGTTAAGTTTGAGACATGTAGTGGGCAGTTGGATAAAGGTCTAGAGTTTAGGAGAAAAGTCTGAGCTGGATATACACATTTGGCAGCATATAGATGATATTTAAAGCCATGAAGCTAGGTGAGATCACTAAGGGAATGAGTAAGTAAGAGAGAAGGCCCAAGGAAAAAGCCCTGGGGTCTTCAGCGATCATGAAGTCAGGGAGAAGACGAGAGACCAGCAAAGGAGAATGAGAAGGAATGCCCAGAGAGGAGGAAGAAAACCAAGAAAGGGTGTGTTCTGGTAGCCAAATATAGAAACTGTCTCTGAGAAGTTAGCCATCATCTGTGTCACATGTATTGACACATACCTGCGCTATGGGGCACCTACTCACCCATGGACATAGAAAAGCGTAGGTCATTGGTATCTTTGGAAAGAACAGTTTTGATGGAGTTTTTATTAGAGAATGAAACTTGACTGGAGAAACACCAGTTTGGAGTAAGTTTAAGGGGCAATAAGAAGAGAGAAAATATAGATTGTAAATATAGAAAATATCTTAGAGAAATTTTTTTCTAAAGAAGAAAAGACATGGGTTTTTTTTCATGCAAAATGGCATGAAAACCTAATCCTGGCCTTGCTTACTTGGCCCCTGAAATTGCCGAACGCCACTGAAAAGAGGCCCTGGAAACAGTGAAGAAGCCGTGGCTCCCCAGGCACAATGAAGGGGCAGCCTCTCTTTAGCAAATCCTACTTTGGTCAGGCCAGAGATTTTTGGGCCATTCCATGTTCCTTTCTGGGCACTGGCATTGTGATAATAGGATCTTATTCTCTTTTACTATTTTATTACTTGAAATGATAATTGTAGGGTTAGAGAAATCAGGTCTTTCCACCCTCCCACCACTGTGATGATGGACACCTGCGGTGCTGTGAGCATTCCAGGGTGGGCATGCGCAAGTGGGTGCACCTGTGTTGGACACGGGCTTAAATGGGCAGCGTCACCAGGACGCCAGGACCGACAGTACTGACCAACACAAGCAGCAGCAGCAGCAACAGCAGAGAGAGAGAGAGAGAAGCAGCAGCCTAGAGGGTGAGATGCACCGGGGGCTGCCCCCAGGCATCCCTGCCTGCCATGTTCTTGGCCACCTCTACTAATAAAAGCATAAAAAGTCACCGAGGGCTCCAAGACTCCTTCCTTGACCCATCTGCCCAGAACCATCCTGAACTTGCTCCGTACACCCTTCCTGCCGCTACAATAATATAGCCTGTAAGTTTGCTGCTTTGAGGCTATCATATACTTTCCTAGTGACTAAAAATTAAGATTTGCTACCAATCCCCCCCCCCCCAATAAAAATGCAAGGAAGAATTAGACAAACCAGTATTTGAATCCCAGTCCCTACATTTGCTAGGTAGGTGGCTTTGGACCAATCATTAACCTAGGGCTTTGGTTCCCTTACTGGTAGGATAAATTAAAATCATTTTTCTTCATAGAATCAAATGAGTTAATCAGGCAAGATCATTTGGTAACTAGTAAATTCTCAACTGCTGGTATCTACTAGAGCTCACTCTGCATGAAGAGGGCAGGATGAGGAGGCCTCCTGGACAGACTGAGGGGAGGAGGAGCTGCAGAAAGTGTGCGGAGGGCAACAGGCACATTGCTTGTGCCATGAGAACTCCCACGAGCTGCTACCTCAGCCCCATGCTGCCCCCAACACTCCATCATGAGAAGTCACTGCTGGAACCAAAAATACTTTGTGAAGATCAGCTGTGGCTAATAATCTATCTCCTTGAGGACTGTGGTGATCGTGCACAGGTGAATTGGTGGTAGAAATTCTATGGGGACTATACCTGAAAAAAGAAAGCAAACATTGTTTAAAAAAATGAACAATGATGTAAAATGTATATAAATAAAAAAGGGGGAATGAGCAAAAAAAAATCTATCCCCTTGAAACCATCCTACCACAAGAACACACACACAAACTTGCACAAGCTCACATATGCACAATTATTAATCTAACTTAAGGACAATCAAGAATCTACGAGACAGGGCAATTCTAGAACGCTATTTCCCCCGGACCAGAGCATGATCGTATTCTGAGACCTGTTCTCAGAGAATTATTTCTGAGAATCTTGACAAAACATTCAAACTAGGGTAGGAAGTAGGACAGTGAAAGCAATAGTTAGATAAAAGGATCCTCTGAGAGAAAGGCCTAATTAATTGATTTGATTGGAGTTTCTTTTGTATATTGATTCCTACCATCTTCCAGGTCAGCAGCTCTTTCTAGGTGATTCCAAAATGATGAACATACAACAAAGGCCCGGCAGGGGAAAAGGGCTAAGCTTATCATTGTTAATACTGCTCCCTAAAATATTTCCATCCTTGGTTTTGGGTAACCAAGGGTGCTTCTTTTCAGGACCCTGAAACTATTTTGCTGACAATAGCACCTAAAAGACCTATGAAACAAATCCCAAACTTAGTGCAAATTTACAGATGAACGAATATAGCATGGGCTTTGGCCTTCCACAGAATTGGAGATCTGTGATAGCAGTCACTTTGCCTAATGCCCCAGAACCTATGCTTGCTCATCTGTGAAATGGGTGTTAATAAGGCCTACTTGTCTGGGTGGTTGCTAGGATCAAAACGGAAGTCCCTATACTGCATGCTGCACGGATGTCACTCAACAAGTGTTAGGGCGTTATCACTAACCAGAAAAGGAAATGATTTCTTTAATGCTGTGGGGTTTTTTAACATCAAGGTTTTTATGGATACCAAACGCAGGGAAATCATTCTAATAAACCAATCATTTATGTGTACTGTGGCTATGCCATCCGTAACAAATTCCTGTGGAAAGCTAAATGTGCTCAATCTGAAAACTCAACTGTCGTATCTACTAGAGCTCACTATTCAGCAAAATCTCTGGGCCTGGTCTTCAAGTTCAGTATCACTGTGGCAAAGAATTGGAGGAGGGGAGTAAAGCACTCCTTTCCTTTTTTCCCTTTACAGTCTGTCTGCCCTTTCTCTTGCTAACTCTTCAGTTCCCAGAGAGCAAAGACTCTTGGGAAACAGGAAGTCGCAAAATGCCTGTGAGAAAATCCCCAGATGAAAATCAGCAATAAATCTCTCCAGACCATAGTTTGGTCAGAAGAGGGAAATTCCCCACCAGTCCTCAAAAACAGTCCCTCAAGAAAGTTAAGAGAAGGTTAATTTGGGAAATCCCCTCAGAGGTAACAGAACAGAAATGGAAATCTGCTTAAGAGAAATCCAAAGGGGTAAACCAATTAGTAGCTGCCTGGGGAGCTTTCTGTGTAAAGTCACACAGCTGCTCCTGCCCAGCACCTGCCTTTTCATCCTGATCCTAATGGTAACCCTGAAGAGACTCAGTTGCCAGAACCATTTGACACCCACCCTTCCCAGGCTCCCAACCCAGAGAAATTCATGCTGAAACTCCCAGTTCTTGATGGGGGCTGCTGCTAAGCCAGATTCACTTCCTCTGAGGACCTCTGGTAAACCCTCCGTGCATCTCCCTTCCCCCTCCCCATGGTAAAATACAGTCACAGTACCATACTGTGAGTTTCCCTCACAAGCATGCTCTAACAAACCCGGCAGGTTTTACTGGGTTCTAATCTGAATATGACCTTGGGGTCACATTTCTGAGCTGCTGCTAAGCTCTGAGAGGGTGGCGGGAGGAATCTTTCCCACAGAGAAGGAAAAAAATCACATAAACTTTGTCCTGTGAAGGGCCTAGAATCCACCAATGAGTGTTAGCAGAGAAAGTGTACAAACACTGTTGGGGAGTTGGGGGCGGGGGAGTTGGCGAGGGAAGGGCTTGAAAATCTTAACACACTGATCTCTACATGTAGTTGAGGTCCAGGTCCACCAGCTGTCCGTCCACAAATCATTCCCATTCCCATTCCCACAGACCTACTATTGGGTATGTTTTTGATCTGTTATTTAAAATGAACATTTTAGGAAGATGATGAAAATGAGATTTTAGTGGAAGAGAGAGGAAAATAGACTCCTTTATGGTATTTGAAATTTCTTTTACTGTATACTTAGCCAATATAAGTATCAAATTATGGAAAATTATTATTATTATTATTATTATTATTGAACAGAGGAGTTTTTAAAAGAGTAAGTGTTCTGGGTTTAAAATTCTATAAAATGCTCTACTATAGTATATGCCCTTTTAGGTAGTTAAGCTCCACCATTGTATGATTCACAATGATAGATTACTTTTCAAATATATATTTTTAAAAGATTTATTTATGCATAGAAAAGCTGAGATGTACACCAGAAAGGGGTGGGGAGGGGTGAGAGGATTCACCAGAGACAGAGTGGGGAGCAGAACAGGTAGATTAACTGAAACACACTGCTGAGGGGAGCAGAGGGCAAGACAGGAGAGGTCTGCTGCACCATGTGGGTCACCTTCCTGGTGAGATCTTGAACTCAGGCCATGGAGGTAATAGTGCTGAAACCCCAGACCACCAGGGAGGTCCCCATTTTCAAATATTTTTTAACTCAGGAAACAACCCTGTCAAAAATCACTTTTCTGTTACCTTTAATAGCATGGTTCTTTAATTCATATGACTTTTTAATTATTCTCTTTCCAAATGATTCTCTTTCCAAATATCACAAAGATTTTCAGTTATCTACTTTTCCCCATGCTTGGGATAACTTCTTATTGGGTTTGCATGTTTTCAAGCACTTAATATAGTATTAAAATTCATTCTGCATACACAAATAATAATTGTAATAGCAATTAAATGACTGTAAAATTATCTTATGACCCCAAATTCTAGACAAATCATTACCATACTCTCAAGCTGTATTATTCCAATTTTCATGTGGGATCCTAAGAGAAATTCAATTCTCAGTTCCTAACAAAATCAATGAATATTTCTGATTTCAGGGAAAGTTTTTCATCTACTCTCAGCTCTACTGTAGTTATGAATGTGAAACCAGTTAAATGATGATGCATCAGCAGCAGTAGCAAAAAAAAAAAAAAAAACAGTCCTTAATGCAGGTACAACCAAAACAGATTCAAACGTGGGTCTGAGAGTAATATATAACCTAATAAAAAAGGGAAAGCATGGAGCAGATTTGATGGAAATAAGCTGTTTGCCTTTGCCCTGGAAAGTTTATAGTGTTTTAAACAATTGTAAACATTTCAGTATACGTGGATACCGTTTCCATAGCAGCATAGCAACAGTTAAGAGTTTCTCCAAACATATCCAAAAGGAAACTAAAAATAGCTTGTCTTCAATATCAAAATACTTACATATACATATTCAAACAACAGTACACAAGATGATGTGTAATTAGAAATTCTGCAGACACCAGCCTTTCATAAAAGCACATCACAGATAGCTCAAAAAACCACTGAGTTCAGTACCTTTAGAAATGGGGTAGAAACCTGAAAGTCCAAAAGAGGAAAACGTGGATGCCACCTTGAATTCTAAGATCAGATACCTGAGACCCCATATGCCTTGAACCAAAGCTTTGTCTGTTCTACCTGACATTGCCTTAACTTTGACAGTCATCTGTGTCCTATTTACCTTTAGTTCCTACCATAATTGGAGTTGAGAGCATGATATGTACTATTGTCTCCCTTTACTGCAGTATCCACCCATTTTCTTAAATTTTCTGGCCAATTTATTTTGTCTCCAGATAGAGCTTGAACTGTAGTTACATTCTTAAGTATAATGCAAAACCAATGTCACACTTTCCTAATGAACTTACTTAAACTGATGCACTAGGACAGAAATAGTAATTCCAAAATGAAGATGGAGTGTGACTACAGTTTTTGGAACTCCACTGTTTGTACTTTTTATTTATAACCAAGAATTACAAGTATTTCAAAAATATCTAGTAGAAAATATTACAGGGTATATATAATTTGTCACCCAAACTGGGACACTTTTGAGAATGAAGGAAATACTATTTATGATTACACTGGAAAAACAGGTGTAAACCAAAATTGTGCCAAATCAGCCTGGATGAATGGCCATGCAATATTACACACAAGAGTATAAGCATCTTGAAGGTAAGGAAGATGTTATTTATTTTTATAACTTTGGCAACCATTACAACTATTACCTAGAAATAATTCAATAAATATTTGTTAAATAAATGAATTTTATAGTTGGACTATGTTTTTATAGATCTTTTAAAAGTGGGTTTTTTTAAAGATTTATTTATGCATACAAGAACTGGGGTACAGGCCAGAGATGTGGGTGTGTGAGAGGAGTCACCAGAGACAGAGTGGGAGCAGAACAGGCAGATAGACTGAAATACACTGCTGAAGGAGGCAGCTGGGCGAGACAGGAGTGGTCTGCTGTGCCAAGTGGGTCACCTCCCTGGCTGGGAATCGAACTAGTGCTACAGAGGCTGTGGATGGCTTCATCATGCTGTGCCACCCCTTAACCCCTTGCACCACAAGGGATGCCCCATAAAAGTATTTTTATGCATAATACCAAGCATGTTTCATTTTTAAGTTCCACAGCCCATCTGGTAGGGTTAAATAAAACCCCATGTAGCTCAGCAGGGTAAATCTTACTTCTTCATCATCTGTCTTCTCCTTGAAAGTAAAGACGATAAAAATGGAAAAGTAAAATACATCTATGAGTCATAAAAAAATAATTATTTCGGTCTGTGTTGATTTATGAAAGCACTAAAGAAGGGTTACAGTATGAATTCCGATAAGAAGCAATTTCATAATGTCTGTGATGATTGTTATCCTGGCTTCATTTTCTTTGCCAGGAAGAATGTTGGCCCCTGGGGAGAAATGCAGAACAAGTATGAAAAGAATATACCCTGACTAAGAAGAGTATTATCCGTCTTGCACGATGAAGGATTAAGGAGCGTGCTAGACATCGGTGAACTCCCAGGAGTGAAGGTAAGAGCCTCTTCACTATCTACGAGGCTCTCCCAGGAGCACAGGGAATGCCTTATGCACGTCACTTTCCTACTTGATGGACTAGCAGTTCTTGGTCATAAGCAGCATCGAAGGATTGCTGCGGAAAATTACCATTACCTCCAAGAGAAGCACTTAGCCATCCTCCTATGGAAAGCGCTATAAATCTTCCTGCTCCTTCATGGCAAGTCAGTAGAGCTTTGGAGGTGGTGTTGCCTGTTGATAGGATCTCGGCATCTTAGCCCCTGCAGTCTTGCTGTTTGTTTGGGTTTACAAGCCAGATTACCCTACAGGATGTTGCCTGAATTCTGAGTCCTGTTTTTTTTCATCTTGCAAAAAAGGAAAACAGTAATTGTATCTCTTTAAAGAGTTGTTTGTGAGGGTTAAATGATATTCATGTAAAATACATAGAACATAATGTGAGCTCTTATTCTTATTCAGCTCTGTATTTCTTTGGGCACTTGGCGAGAGAACAAATGGAAAAAATTAATTAAAGATAAAAATTATGCTTACATGCTTCTAATCCAAATCAACCCAAATGTGTGTCCCTAATGCCAGAAGGAATCTATTAGGCGAAGGTCACTTATAGTCTAAATTCACATCTTATTATCCTCTCTCTCCCTGAAATTTAATTCAACCCCAAATGAGACTTTGCATTTTAAAATTATTATTAATCATTAAATTCCATCAAACTCAAGCCACATTGCACACTGGGCCACCACTAGCCACTTCATTTCAGGGAACATTGAAAACCTACACCAAAAGAATGATCTCTGTCCTATAATATCTAATTTAGAGGTTAGGAAAGCATCAACAAAGTGAATTTCCTTGCAGAATTATATAAGCCTTTGTATTTAATGAATTTGTGATGTCTAAGTGGAGGGGACAGGAATAGTGGGAAATGGGCTCCTTGTAAATATCAAATCATGCTGTTATCTGTGGAGAGCGTGCCAGTTGGTTAAATAGAGCCAAATTCTGTTCAGTTTGATAATTACTGAATTTGACATTCATAGAGGTTCTTTTTTAATTCTGGGAATAAGAAATCCACAAACTCATTAATTTATGAAATGTTTCAACCCTATTATCTTGATACAATTACCCTGTGGACTACATTGCCACAGGAAGTCTTTGGGACAGCTCCTGATATTTCTAAAGAATCAACAACAGGGATTCAATTCATATAAAAGCCACCTCAGAGTGGTGTGGTAACATATATCTGAAGAGGTGTGTGAAGCTATACCTGCAAATCATACACAGTAATGTTGATCATTGTTACCTCAGTAAAAAATGATAAAAATGTTTTCAGAAAGTTATTTTTATTTTTTAAGAGTTTTAAAAATTTATTTTATTTTTGTGTGGAACTGGGGTGCAGGCCAGAGATGCAGAGGAGGTGAGAGGATTCACCACAGACAAAATGGAGAGCAGAACAGGAAACACACTGCTGAGGGGAACATCAGGTGGAACAGGAGAGGTCTGCCGCGCCATGCGGGTCAGCTCCCTGGCTGGGCATCGAACTCAAGTCATCAGGGTAGGTCTTCACAGTGGTAGTGCTGAGACCTTACTACCTAGGCCATCAGGGAGGCCCTCAGATAATAATTTAAAAATATTTTTAAAAAGCTACCACAGTGAGATTTAAAAAAATAAGATAGACTATTAATCCACCTGATTTAGAATTATAGTTAATGATTCTAAGAATCATTGTTACTTAGATATTGTTATACAAAGATATTGTTACTCACATCCCACAGTCCAGCCAGTCCACAGAGGCATTCAGATTAAAGGAAAGCGAAAGAAACAGGAACCAAACCTTTTTAAGAATACTTGAGGGCTAGAGGACTGGACCAAGAAGATGTGGCACATATACACGATGGAATATTATTCAGCAGTCAAAAATGAGAAACTAGGGACATTTATAGAAACACGGATGGAGCTAGAAGGAATTATACTCAGTGAAACAAGTCAGAAGGCAAGAGAAAAATATCGATGGCTTCACTATTAGGAGGAATGTGAAAGAACAACAGCAACAACAAAGAATAAGCTCAAGGAATTGGGCAATTATAACCAAAAGCAAACAAAAAACTCAACAAGACCAAAAAGCCAAGAAAAACCAAAGAGACAATTGGGGGGGGGGGGGAGAGGGGAGGGCAAAGACGGGGATGAGGGCAGAAAGTGCACAAGGGACTGAGGTGATGGTGCACGGGTGGAATGGTGGTGGGAACTCCCTGGGGACTACAAACGATGTCAAATATAATTAATAAAAAAGAAAAAAAAAAGAATACTTGAGGGCAGGAGAATTGATACACCATCTATCTGTTTATATTGAGTAATAATAACAACAGTTTACTTATCCAACAGTATTACTATTCATTCCTTGAACACATAAAGAGATCTAATTATTTCTCACAAAGTCAAAGTTTTTTGTTTTTTTTTTAAAGATTTATTTATTTATGCACACAAGCACTGGGGTACAGGCCAGAGGTGTGGGGGGTGAGAGGATTCACCACAGACAGCGGGAGCAGAACAGGTAGATTCTACTGAAACACACTGCTGAGGGGAGCAGCGGGCACAGCAGGAGAGGTCTGCCGCGCCATGTGGGTCCCCTCCCTGGCCCGAGGCAGGGATCGAACTCGTGCTGCAGTGGCTGCGGTCTGCTTCATAGTGCGTTGCTTAACCCACTGCGCCACCAGGGAGGCCCAACAAAGTTTTTCATAAAAGTTTCATTATTTAATGCACATAACAAACTATGAAGGTCTAAATAGGACCTAGATTTCCTTGGATTCTTTAGAAACTCTGTCTTCTTCATAGCCCATCTGAAGTGTTCATATGCTAGAGAGTGAAACAAACATCGGGATTTGAAGGAATAGTTTCCTGTCACAATTCTGTGCCTTACTAGCTTTGAACTTGGGTGGGTCATTTGCCAGAAAATGTTGGTGAACAGAAAATTCAGTCACAAAATATCTCCCCACAAAGCACTTCTTAATTACAAAGGGAGAAAGATACCTATATAATGGAGAAATCTGACACTGCCTGGCCCTATTGATCGCGTGTACCATCATCAATAATGAACCAAATGACTTGAGGTGACGCCATCCCGAGCCTGCGCAGACGCCGTTAATGGTTCTCAGCGGTTTCCCTTGAAACAAGGGCGCGGGCTCAGACTCTTTCTCAGGACTGATGGCATCATCCTGAAGGAGTCTGTCCGAGAGCCTCAGCTGGCACAGATGCAGTGTCCCACCTTGTTTGCAAGTGACGAATATGGCAAAAAGTGGTGCCACTTAAGCAGCGGTAGGGAGCCCCAGGATATTTCCCAGATGGCGCTGAGGCCCTCGGTTTAAGCAGAAAGAAAACAAAGGGGGCGGGGGGAGCTGTCACCAGTTGGTCAGGGCTGACAAATGGGATATTACCTATTTACTACCACAAATTATCTGTAGTAATTGAAGTATCACTTTTAAGGGTACTTCACTGATTAGGGTCACACCCCCATATCCTTCTGAAAGAAATTCTGCTGTGGGAAAAGTAGGCTCTGTCCAGTCCTCTCGGTCTTCAAATTTGTCCTTCAAAATTAATGTTTATTCATTCGATTACTCCCAATGGTGGCAAGAATATATCCTTTAAGGCTGAATTTGTGCTTAAATGTCACCTTCTCCAGGTCACAAACTGGTTTCTTCTTGTTTCTTTGTGTCATTTTTCTGCTCAGCTCCTTTTCTGTTTCCTTTATACCACTTATCCCAACTGACAAGTATTTTATTAATTTGTTTGCCTGCATGGTGGCATGAAAGCAGAGGCACTTGGGGGTGGGAGGGTGAGGGGATTGCTCTTACAACATCAGCTCCAATAGAGCGAGGGAAGTTTCTGTCTTGTGCACTACCAAGTCCTCAGCTTCTAACACATGACACACAAGGGGCACTCAGTGGATTTTTTTTTTTTTTTGTTAATAAACAAACCAATGCATGAATGAATAAGTGAACAGATTTTATTTTTTTTTAATATCTCAAGTCTTTTGAGTGTGTGTCTATGGGGGAGAGGAAACAAGTAAAAACCATTTTCTATCATAGCTAAAAATTGAGGTGAAACACTAAGTGTTTAGTCTTAAGTGGTTCACAAACCCTAGCCCTAGTAGTAAAGGCAACTAAAACAAAAAGTTCCAAAATGCTTTGAACAATGGAACCTTTGCTGGAATAAGCACAATTCCCTCTATTAGTCCTTGAAAGATAATATTAATTTGAACATATAAGTGGTGTCATTTTCTTAAAGTAAGTTTTATTCATTGCCTCAGAGTCCTACATACCCCAAATATCTGACATAACACATGGAGAGGAATGTTCGCAATACAGCCGTTACTTTAGAGAACTCCCTGGTTGTCAGCTGAAGCCCATGAACAAAGTGTTCTTTCAGCGCCGAGCAGAGCCACAGCTGAATAGCAGATCAGATTAAGCAGTGCCACCATAGCTGTAATGACATCCTTAGAAACACGAGAGTCCTCACAGAAAGAACAAAGATCAATATTTAGTTTCCTGTAGCCCTTCTGGGCGGCCCATCATTTTTATGACCTCCTGTTCTGCCACTTCCCTCACCTCTAATTCCAGTTTGAGCTTCTGGAAAAATAGAAAGGTCGGACTGGAATTGCGACACAAATGGGAAAATACTTTTAACAAAGGATGTTTGAATCACTATAACTTGTGCTCTGTTAACACCGAGATTTTATTGTTGTTGTTGTTTTTAATAAATCTTCGCATCTCTATTTTTCAAATATTTCAGTGTGTTCTTTGGCATAAGCTAGATGGACTTGACTCTGTTCACACCTTTCAGGTGAAAGAAAAAGTAAAAATTGCTTCCTAATTGTTTTATGTCTATTTTATTCACTGAAACCACAACTCTAAGCACTGCACGTTTTAATTTTGGGCCTCAACCAAAATGAAGACTCGACACACTATCAAAGGTTTCACCTTGCATATTCACATAACATACTAACCTTCTAATTGAATTTTTTTAAAGATTTATTTATTTATTCATACAAGCACTGGGGTACAGGCCAGAAGTGCGGGTGGGGTGGGGTGAGAGGATCCACCAGAGACAGAGTGGGGAGCAGAACAGGCAGATGGACTGAAACACACTGCCGAGGGCAGCAGCGGGCCAGGCAGGAGAGGTCTGCTGCACCATGTGGGGCCCCTCCCTGGCCGGCAGCAGGGATCAACTCGTGCTGCAGTGGCTGCGGTTTGCTTCATAGTGCTTTGCTTAACCCACTGCGCCACCAGGGAGACCCTAATTGAATTTTTAATAAAACAAGGAAGAAATTAAGACTAGCTATAGAATACTAAAATTTTAAATGCCCACCAAATATTTTGGATTTAGAACTGAAGGTGCAGTTCCAGAGCGCTGCTGGTGGCCGGAGCAGTGATAGACTCCCATGTGCGGTCAGGAGCCAGGCCTGGCCCTGGTCACCACCCACCGTTCTGGTCTAGAAAATACCCATTAACATTGCCAAGAAGCCATAGAGTTTCTGTTAATAATAAAAGATAGTCACCAGGGTAAAAAATGGAAGTTACTGCCGAATGTAACATGTTGAATGAATGACCATTATTGCTTGAGCAAGATCACAGCTAAAAGATGATGTGACTGACAGAGCCAACCAGTTTTCCAAGAGCCAGGAAGTGGGGAACAGAACAGGCAGATGGACTGAAATACACTGCTGAGGGGAGCAATAGGGAGAGACAGGAGAGGTCTGCTGTGCCATGTGGGTCCCCTCCCTGGCCGGAGGCAGAATCGAACTCATGCTGCAGTGGCCGCAGTTTGCTTCATAGTGCGTTGCTTAGCCCACTGCACCACCAGGGAGGCCCCTGAGTAATCATTTATAGCTTCGCCATCTTCCATAAACATATTGTCTGCAGAAATTAATTCTCTGATCATCATAAAGAGATCAATAACAAAACATACCAGACTTTTTTTCAACCTACTGGAGCATACTTTCATTTATTTTTTTGTGACAAAATTCATGAAGCAGGAGGGAGTGGGCAGAGGCAGGGGACTTTGAGGTTGCAGGAAGATTGGAATATTTGTGTTTCTTTAAATTACTCCTTCTCAAGAGCCTAATCATCTGTTGAGCAAGAAAGAAATAAGACTTCCCTGGCCAAGGTGCCCAGCTATTAGCAGTGGGCATCTCTGTACCACTTGGAATCCATCACAGGCTTTCCTTTCAATTCCTCCCCATGCCCCAAGCCCACACACTCACCCACCTGTCTTCATAGGTCCTAGGGATCCAAAATGACTCCACCCCTTTCTACAGAGGAACAGAGTCTTGTAAAGAGCCCAGTCACGTGATGCATTCCATCTCCTAGAGAAATGATGAATTTCTTTGTTTCTGCTCTGACTGCAGTTTCCTTCCAGTTCTTCCCTGACATTCCATGAAAAAGGAAGGAGCGGGAGAGGTAGATGGTTCTGGGGTGGCAGGATCTTGGTGGGATCATCTCTTCATTTGAGCTTCAATCACCTCTTCAGTGTCTGCCATGACCTTTCAACTTGCAAGAGTCAGCTAGTTCAGAGGAGCTAGAGCATGATTCCCTGGCTTGAGGATTTGTTATCCACCTTGTATTGAAAATGCAAGTAATGGTTTGCAGTTTCACCAGGCTGTGATTTGTTAATTAATGTTTAATAAGACGTTCATTCAGTTAAAGTCCTTTGTGTTTAACCATATTTTAAAAACCTGTTTATGGTGTTTGTTCACCGCAGTTTTCCACACACTTAATTTTTCCACATACCCAGTTTTTCCAAATTCAGAATGTATCAGTTAACACTAGCGCAATGGCAGGTAACTCTCAAAATGCCAATGGATTAGCACTATATCAGTCAGAAGTATATTGGTCAGCCTTTGTTAGGTTATTTACCAAACAAGCCTCGAATCAATGACAAAGGCTTATTTTTTGCCTATGCTATTGGATATGTGTTAGCTAAAGTTCTGCTCCACGTGTCTTCTTCAACTGGGATGCAGCTGGGACCCTAAAGGGTAAAGGAGCGACTTCTGCTGGATACGTGGGATTCTCAGGACACAGAAAAGAATAAAGGTAGAATCACACCACAGCTCTTGACGCTTCTGCTAAAATGTGCTCCATGGTGCTTGCATTTATGTTACATTTAGCAAAGCAAGTCACATGGCCAAACCCAATATGAATGGACAGGAAGTTCACTTTTCCTTCGGGGAGGCTCACCCCAAAGACATCTTTAGCAGCTTAGGCAGCAGAGTTGTGAACAACAGCACAATCTGCCAAACGATGGAATTTTGTTTCTCTTCCATGTAATGGTTCAATACAAATATTCCTGGTTCATAGGCACCTTCCCTTCTTGTAATCGTTCATGTTGAGGTTCCACTATCAGTATTCAACCAACATATGGGGAAGAGAAAATGGAGAAACTCCTCTCACTTCTGAAAAGTATGGACCTAGAAGAGACACCTAGGTTTTCTGTCCCATTTTATTGATGTCCCCCTAAATACAAAAAGTCATGCTGAAAAATGTACCCTCTGCCTGAGAAGTCAACTTTTAGCAACAACTCCACTCTATGGAAGGAGGAGGATGAATTTTTGGTGATCTGTTAACCATTTATGCCACAAAATTTTCAAAGTGCCTATCCTAGATATGCTTAGGCTTTATTTCTGGATTTACTTACACAAAATTGGAATAGCCAGAAAAGATTCAGGATCTCATGGCTTGCATGAATTGTTGTTGTTGTCCTTGCCATTCCTAGATAGATCTTACTGACTCAAAGAACAAACAAGTGCCCTAGAAAATTGCCATGTTCTTTGCTAAGATAGTTATCTACCCTGCATATCATGTCCCAGATACCAAGTATATAATTTTATTTTTTGGTAGTTCAGAAAGAAAAACTGGTAATGATTTCTCCAGATTGCCTACTAATGTTCCATTTCCAGTTTGGGTATACAACCACTAAGATTGTTGTGTTTGTCTCCAAACCTCTGAATTTGCACATACAATCACTAAGTTGTTTAACCACCCAAGTGGAAAGACCCATTGGTCATGTATAAGCCCAGATTTGTGACTGGGAAGAGGGACAACATCAAAATTAGGGATGCAAATATATCCACCAGAATTGAAAATTGCCTCAATGATCACAAATGACTGCTTAGAAGTAGTTGTTCCTATGGTGAATTGATAACTTGTTTATCACCAAATCCCCCAACCAACTATTGCCACTCCCTAACATGAGCCTTCTGTTTCAGCCTTCCAAAACCTTCTGATGGTGGGGCCTCCCTGGTGGCACAATGGGGTAAGCACTGCACTATGAAGCAAACCACAGCCACTGCAGCATGGGCTCGATCCCTGCTGCCAGCCCGGGAGGTGACCCACATGGCACAGCAGACCTCTCCTGTCTCTCCCTACTGCTCCCCTCAGCAGTGTATTTCAGTCCATCTGCCTGTTCTGTTCCCCACTCTGTCTCTGGTGAATCCTCTCACCTCCCTGAACTCTGGCCTGTACCCCAGTGCTTGTATGCATAAATAAATACATCTTTAACAACAACAACAACAAAAACCCTTGTGATGGTAAGCTAGATGCCTGGGATATTGGTCAAGAGCTCATTTGCAGCCACAGCCCAGAGCCCCCAGAGAGCTTTGTGTCTCTTTAATGACACAGTTACATTCTGTCTCATGCCTAAGTGATTTGTGCACAGCCCTTCTCTCTCCTTCTAGATAATAAGTTCCTTGAGGGCCTCCCTGGTGGTGCAGTGGGTTAAGCAACGCACTATGAAGCAAACTGCAGTCACTGCAGCATGAGTTCGAGCCCTGCTGCCGGCCAGGGAGGGGACCCACATGGCGCAGCAGACCTCTCCTGCCTGGCCCGCTGCTGCCCTCGGCAGTGTGTTTCAGTCAGTCTGCCTGTTCTGCTTCCCACTCTGTCTCTGGTGGGTCCTCTCACCGCTCTGGACTCTGGCCTTTACCCCAGCTCTTATATGCATAAATGAATAAATCTTTAAAAGAAAAAAAAAAAAGAAGTTCCTTGAAAGCAGGATCTGTGTCATTTTTTATCTTTTATTTCCCACCACACTTACCTGGCACATAATAAATGCTTAATTTTTATAATTTTGTGAACATGCATTAGGCCAAGTTAAGATTAATCTGGGCCTATTCAGGCAACTGAGACCTCATTCAGATGGTACTTCCACGAATTAAGCCCCTGGACACCCACACTAGATATGTTAGTTTGAGTGCTTTTAGACTGCTCTCTTCTCACATGCCCTCCAGTTCTGTCTTCCCTGTCACCAAAGATGCCAGTGTCATTGTTTCTTGCTTGCATAGCTTCACAAGCCAGAAGGGGAACTCAAAAAGGAAAGGGAAACCTTACCTTCCTTTTTTCCTTTCTTGGTTTCCATATTAGTCATATGGTGACCATAAAAAGATGTTTTGGAACCTCACTCTGAGATTCCTGAAATTGTAGGGAAGTTCCCCTAAACCGGTGAGCACCCTCTGTGGTCTCCTTATGCTAACACTTAAAAGCCTAAAAGGTCATCCTGTTTTCTTCAATTCTTAAGAAAATTGGAGCCTACACATAGACATACCTTTCAGATTTCTCTGTTGTGATACTTTACATATCTCAGTGCTACCTGTGAAGAAACCAGAATTCTGATCTTACAACAAAGGAAGCAGAAGGATTATGGGGAGGAGCAACCATGTGATGGAAATAACCACGAGGCAAGCATCGGAGGTTCTTGAGTTTGAGCACTGGGTTTTTTTTTCCATTTCATCCTAATGACCCTGGACAAGCCAGTTCTCTCCTCTGGAATGCACTCCTCAGTGTAGAATGAGCAGATTCGGTTAAGCTGACCTCTGATGTCTTTTCCAGACACTTGTCACTAACATGACAAGCACTGGCCATTATAATGGAAGCAGTGTCCAGTCTGCTGGAGATGTGGCTTTTAGCTCACACTCTTACTAGCTGTCTATCAGTGTTGGTTGCGAATCCATCACTTGAGCTACATGTGAAGTCTCATCCAGGGAATTCAGTGATATTTCCTACACTTTCTATTTGGGAGAGGCACACCATAAAAACAGAGTTACATTTTTAAAAAATGTGCCTATTAGAACAATACTTACCCACGCCACCACCTAATACAGAACAGCAAGGCCTAGACTTCTGCTGTAGAGCTCAGGAAAGGAAGTAATGACCCCAAGTAAAGAAAAAAGCTTTCAAGTTCCCAGCTCCAGTTAGAGTTGAGGGTTCTGTTGTTTGGCAAGATGTTCTAATGGGCTTGTCACAGTAGGAGTTAGGGCACTATCTGGCAACAGGAGAAAGGAACTGAAATGTGCTCTGCATAAAAAGTGTAAAATTCTACCTCTCCTGTGGGCACAGAGATTTGGGCATATGTGTTGTATTTAGAAGGGGAAAAGGGGTTTCATAATTTGACTGTAGGCTACTCAGTCTGTAAGAATTTTTGCTTTTTCTTTATGGATAACAGCACCTGTGTGTTTGTGGGGTATGCATGTGTTAGGGGAATGGGAAATGTTCTCATATTTACCCACCTGGAGCCTGCAGGGAGAATCAGAAGTTTCTGTGCACCCCAGACATGAAGGGACAGTGGAGGGGACCTTTGCTAAAGGGCTACAGTCTGCCATTAACTGTCTACTGAGGTCACCGTGAGGTTGTTCTTAACTGAAAAACGCAGACCTGGGAAAAGCTTTGGGGCATCATTAGACCATCTGGTCTGACCAAAGGAAGCATCTGGTACCAAGTTTTAATAGAATTCCCCCTTTGACTTAGTTTCTCTTCTGAAGCCAGTTGGAAGGGGACTAAGGAAAACAGAAGGTTACAGAGCTCTTAAGTGGCTTTATAGTTTCTCTTTCCTTCTCCCACCTTCTAGTTCTGGGGGTGGATGTATATGGGTGTACTGAGAAGACTGAAGAATGGGTTACTCAGAGAGGAGATAATAAGAATCTTTGAAACACTAGAGCAAGAACTGAAGCTTAGAACCTGGTGTGCCTATAAAGAGACTTACGGACAGTTTAAAATGTTTTGGTGACTTTACTAGAACATTCATTTTCAACAGGGGTGATGTCACCCCAAGACAGTAAAATTGGCTCTTTGTGGATGAATATATCTTTAGATATTACAATAGTTTGTGGCCCTTTGAAAGGCTACAGTAATAAACAGATAAAGAGTATGTGGTATTTAATTTCTTGGGTAGGGATGAGGGTGGGATTGTTACAAGGCAGGGAGATGGGCACCCCAGAACCCCCAAACCTGCCCACTCTAAATAGGTTGTGCCATCTGCCACATCAAGACAAAACATAAGACCTCTAATGGAAAGGAACTTTAATACAATTAGTGAACAATACAGAAAAGACAAAGAATATAATTTCCAAATCAAGCACCCAAAGTTATCCATCCCCTTGTGGGTAAAAGTCCAGCCAAACAGGATTTGCCCAAAGCAAGGCCTGAAATCTTGCCACAAATCTAAGCACCTTCTGGGGGGACCCATAGAAAAGGGTCAAAAACAGTCAGACAAATCTGGGAGGAAAGAGCAAAATCAAAATCAAGGTAAAAGCTGCCACTGTTCACCTCCCCACAGGTCTTTCATCCACATCTGTTCCAACCAGTCCAGAACCAAAAGGCAAGCATAGTTTCTTCACATGTCTCTGCTCACATGGTGCAGCAGACCTCTCCTGCCTGGCCCGCTGCTCCCCTCAGCAGTGTGCTTCTGTTGATCTGCCTGTTCTGCTCCCTGCTCTCTGTGGTGAGTCCTCTCACCACCCCCCACACCTCTGGCCTGTACCGCAACCCTTGTATGCATAAATAAATAAATCTTTAAAAAAAAAAATGACTTTCCAGTAACTCCCGTACTAGTCCCTCCCCATGGTTACACTATGAACGCAGACATCAGTGAAAATATATCAAAGATTCACCCCCTTCCTGAAACTGTAACCAAGTCTCCATAAAAAATTTGTTTTTTGGGCCTCCCTGGTGGCGCAGTGGGTTAAACAATGCACTGTGAAGCAAACAGCAGCCACTGCAGCACAAGTTCGATCCCTGCTGCCGGCCAGGGAGGGGACCCACATGGCACGGCAGACCTCTCCTGCTGTGCCCGCTGCTCCCCTCAGCAGTGTACTTATGTTGATCTGCCTGTTCTGCTCCCTGCTCTGTCTGTGGTGAATCCTCTCACCCCCCCCACACACACCTCTGGCCTGTACCCCAGTGCTTGTATGCATAAATAAATAAATCTTTTTTAAAAAATTTGTTTTTTGTTATTTATATTTTGGATATAATAATTATGCCCCCATGTTAATCCTGGTTTACATCTAGAGTGACCTTGCCTAAATCCATAGTAAGGAGGTAGCTGAGACAAGGTTGTTCCCCTCTCCTCCAGGATTATTTAAGTATTTGTTTTACATTACTTCCCCCCTTCTCCTGTTGGATCAGTATATCATACTGCTGTAACTCTTGCCCCATGTTTCTCAAAAGTATATTCTGGCCTTGACTTCACATTGAATTTCAAGTCCTATAGTTCTTGACTATGTAGTAATTATTTAGCAACTCACAGCGTCTTTCTTCTTCTAGCTTCTTCTCCTAGCCTTTTAAGCACAACCGTTGTAGATTTGTGTAGCGGTCTGCCTCAAGCCAGTGCCCTTTCTCCCAGATTCAGTCTCACCTGAGACCTAACGCAAAGCTTTCCTGCAGAAGAAACTGCCCTCGAGATGTGCAGTCTCTTCAGGTTTTGTAACCAAATGTTTTGTGAAGTTCTTTAATTGCCATTTCTTGACGTTAAGAGAGTAAGACAATGTGTCCTATTATAATACCAAGTGAATGTAAGAAAAGACATGTATAAAATTATTTTTGTTATTTTCAATACTGAATTAGCCAAATGACTCACACTTGATGACAGGCGGAATCCTTCTTAAGGACTTGTCTTAAAGATCTCCAACCTTACCCAGCAAAAGCAACATGTGTTTATTCAAACCTTGCAGTGATGAGTAGAACTTTTATATTCCCAAACAGCTCTGTCTTTGTACAAACTGGATAGAAACTAACCAAACCACACCCCAGGAGCTAATGTTTATTGTGCATTATTTGGGGGGTGGGAATGGGAGGTACAGACCTGTTTTACATGTATTCATTTGGGTTTCATAACAACCTGCCAGTGAGCTACCCTCACTATCATCATTTCACAAAGGAGGAAAATGAGACCCAGAAAGGGTGTTGCCCAAGGAAAGCCATTGCCCAAGGTCACACTGCTGGTGAGGGACACACAGCCTGAGGGGATCAACCCTTCCTTTGGTCTTTCATTCCCCTCCTCCCATTCACCCTACTTCCCACCCCTACCCCGAGCATTTTATATGGTAGGGTTAGTGTGGAACCCAGGTTGCTGTTAACTCCTTTGTTTCCCCCAAACCCTGTCTTCCAGTAGCCCCATGGCTATTGGAAATTGACACCCCCTCGCCCTGGCTGGAGTCATACAAAAAGTCCAAACATCCGAAAGGCATTGGTCACACCTCTTCCCTGCAGGGACTAATTTCACACTGGGCTCAGTGATGTGTACAAGAGAATTATGTCCGCTACAAGCAGCATGCCCTAGGGTGAAAGTAGACTCGTGGGCCCACAACTAAGCTTGAAGAGCATGAAACCTGGGGAAACTGAGGTATTTTATCAGAACCTGATTCCTCAAATGGTTACATTAGAGATGAGACAAGGGCAAAATGAATAAATGTGGACATGTGTTTTAACTTGGTGGCTCATCTATCACACTTTCCCACCCCTCAGGAGTTTCTACCCCTGAGGACTTTAAGGTGGGAGTTGTCCAGCCCACAAGCCCAGGTAAACTGCCAGGGCAGCAAGCACCATTTCTTTTATATTTTTTTTAAGATTTATTTATTTAAGCAAAGAAGAACTGGACTACAGGCCAAAGGCATGGGAGAGGTGTGTGTGACAGGATTCACCAGAGATAGAGTGGGGAACAGAACGGGCAGAATAACTGAAATACACTGCTAAGGGGAGCAGTGGGCAAGGCAGGAGAGGTCTGCTGCGCACTGTGAGTCACCTCCCTGGCCAGCAGCAGGGATTGAACTTGTACTGCAGTAGCTGCATTTTGCTTCATAGTGCGTTGCTCAACCCACTGCAACACCGGGAGGCCCCCCCCAGCACCATTTTTTTTTTAAAGATTTATTTATTTATGCACACAAGAGCTGGGGTACAGGTCAGACGTGTAGGTGGTGAAAGGATCCACCAGAGGCAGAGTGGTTTGCAGAACAGGCAGACTGACAGAAACAACTGCTGAGGGGAGCATTGGAAAAGGTAGGAGAAGTCCTCTACGCCATGTGGGGCTCCTCCCTGGGCAGGGATAGAACTCATGCTGCAGTGGCTGCGGTTTGCTTCATGGTGTGTTGCTTAACCCACTGTGTCACCAGGGAAGCTCCCCAAGCACCATTTCTTATCAAGGCAAGTAAGTACTACTTCTTCCTCTTTTCTCTTAGCTGAGTAGAATGAACATCCAAGTGCCCCACTGGATACAGGGCATCTGACTGGTGTGCCCTGAAGACCATCCAACATGAATTATCATCAGTTCCCAACGCCTGCAGGATAAAAAGGAAAAGAGCCTGTCCATGAATAGCAAACACACTGTCCTCCTCTGCTCCCACCAAATCCCCATGTTAAAAGCAACTGGAAGCAACAATTGCTCTATTCAACATATGTCCAGTCCAGACTATCTTGGGAGCTGTTTCATCTTTGCCAGAATCCAAATCCACAAGGAGTTTTAGGATGCTGGAGTAGCAGGTTTATCTTTGCCACATATAACTTGGACCAGATTAACGTTGTTATCCAAAACCTAATCGTGGCATGTTTAATTCTGGAGCATTTTAAAGGAAAGCTTTCCCTGTAAGAATATGCATGAAGCTAGACTCCTGGTGTCACTGAACTGTGACATAAATACTTTCTCCTTATTTCACAGTCAACACAATTTGTGGCACCTGCCAGGTGCCAGGCCCTGAGCATGCAGAGGTAAGTACCACAGAAAAATCTTCCTGTCCTGGTGAGACTTCACAGTGACTTATTCTGGGAGATTCTTGGACACCATGTATTTACTTTCAAAAGATTCAATGGGAATTATTTTAATGTAAGAAATACTCATGACAGCCGGTTCAGAGGCAACTTCTCCAAAAATGCTGTAACAAAATTGGCAATTTCAGCAAAATCACACCCTGTTCTTCAGACACTTGACTCAGATTTTTCTTTGCTATAGTAAATCTGTATTCAGAATGTGGAGGCTGGTAGGAACCAGCCATTTGGGTTCAACCTTAAAAACAGGTTTTCAGCTGAACTGCATTTTCTAGAACAAATCTTCTAAATATTTCATTCAACGAGAACAGTAATGATGACCTCAATAGCCAGCCTGAATATTTTAATGAAGATTTTCTAGGCTTTTATATTGAGATAATTAATGGAAATAATAGATTTAGGAAATGCTGAAATTCCCAGTAAGAAAGAGAAGAATATAGACCTTCTTAAAGATATACTGGTGTGTTTTCCACTAGTATCCTTCTGGACATTACTTCAGATTCTAAGTGATTTAATATGTTGGGGTGTTTCATATCTCAACCTTCAGGTTATCCAGCCAAATACCTATTTGCATATCCATTATATATATTGCACAATTTTAAATACTTTATTAATATTACTTTTTCACCTAAGATCCTCCAAATTCCAAAAACTTTGTTCACTTTTGATGCTGTTATTTCTGTTGATGTCTTACTGAAGTTGTGCCTTTAAGTATTAATTTTCCTGTTACTTCACTAGAGTGTTACCAAAAAGTATCTGTACATTCTGTATCCCTTGAAATATATTAATTTTATATCATATTACTAGTCTTTTGAGTGTTTAAAAGTGAATATGATCGTCACGTATTCATTCTTCCTTTATTAACTCCCTCACTTTCAAAAATCCCTAATTATTCAAAGCTTCATATTTCTCAGGTTTTGTTATATGATGATATATATATGATTACAATAACAATAAACAATTGAAAGAAAAGACCTTTCCTTAAAGTTTTAAGAAAAGTCCTCTTTTATGTAAAGTTCCAATGAAACCTAAAAGAAAGTTAGGTGATTCAATAGTTACAAAGAATTTCTCAGTAGTCAGAAAGACCCAAGATTGCATCTTTAAAAGTCAGGTCCACCTCTTACTAGTTATATGGCCTTAAGCAGTTACTTAACTTTCTAGACTTTGGCTCCCTTGTAAGCAAAATTAATATATTAACACAGTACTCAAAATAAGGAATAATTAGTATAAAACTTGCATCCCATTTAATCCAGTGCCAGCATATAGTAAACTCTCAATAAGGGGTTGCTAGTATTATTATCCATACACAAGAAGGTAATTATCTATCTATCTATCTCTCCATCTATCTATCATCCAGTTATTCAACAGGCAGTATTAGATATTTCACATTTCATTAAATTCTTCACAATCTAGAAAGCAAGGATACATTCTTCCATTTTCAAGATTAGGAAGGTATGTGTCAAAGCGGTTCAGCAACTTGCTCAAGGCAAAAACTGATTTATAGCTATATCTACTTGACTCCAAAATCCATTCTCTTCTCCCATGAAAGAAAAGTGTCCTTTTGCTATTTCATGAGAAATATGGAAATCTTTTTTCAAGTTTGTAGTATTTAAAACATAGCTATATAAAGTCACTTATTTTATCATAAATAACAAACACCTCTTCCCTTATACTTAGCTCCTTTACCATTCAATTAGAGATAAACGTATGTCGCCTAAAAGCTGTGTGGACACTTGGAAGAAACTCAAGGTTTTACTTAAGATCTATAAGCAGAAGCCAGATCAAATCACATATTGAAATTATGTCTGTTTCTTTAATTGCCAGTGCTGAATGTGGATCTGTCTTGGTCTCAGTTGAATTTTAGTCATTGTAACCCATCTTTATACATTTCTTCTTTCATTCAATAAATATTTATTAAATTCTGGATGAGCTACTCAAAAAGATCTCAAATTCCAGACCAGAAGTGATAGGTGCCAGAAGAAGGTGGAGGTAAAATGCCAGGGAGTCTCAAGGATTGAACTTTCTTCCTGCTGGGAAGAGAGGGATCAAAGACACAAGGCATTTTAGGGAAAGGTGACCACCTCTACTAACTGCACCACTCAAGGATGGAATCCTGGAATCCATGAATTTGCTTCAAAACCCTACAAAAAGAGGCAAGGGGTGGGGGGAGTCAATAAAATGAGACTGGCCATGGGATGATTATGTGGGAGCTCAGTGATTAGAGTGCAGGAGATAGAGTTTTATTACACGACTATATCTGCTTTGGGGCATACTTGAAAATTTACATTATAAAAAGTTCAAGTGTTCACAAGGTCATTTGCTTGAGTGCTAAACTACATGCAAAGACTACAAAATGTGTGACATCCATGGTTTGGACCTGGAGAACTGACTGCACAAAGATGCCATCGGTGAAATGAACTGAATTCTCCTCCCCAAATCATGACTCCTTCCTGCCTCTTCCTCCACACACTACTCTACTAGGATTTTATTTTATACATTTTTCCTTGAATGTTTAGCAGTTCTTATTTTTTCATTATAACATTTCTCATTTTTGTACAGTAATCACTTTCTCCCCTCAGGTGTAGCATATACCTTAGTTCTCCCACCACCATATCATCCGTGGACCATCACCATATTCCTTCCTGTTCTTCCCTTCTGTTTGACCCTCTCCTTTCCCTTCACTTGATGTATTCTTTAGATCTGTTGAGCTTGCTAGTTTTGTCTTTTTCTTGATCTTTTGTTCATTTCCTCTGTATTCCACATATAAGTGAAGCCATCTGATATTTATCTTTTTCCTTCTGACTTATTTTGGCTAGCATAATCCCTTCCAGCTGCATCCATATTGCCTCAAATGACAAGAATGTGTCTTTTGATTTTTGAGTAGTATTCAGTTGTGTATATATATCACAATTTTTGATCCATTTGTCTGTTTGGGGGCATTTGGGTTGTTTTCATATCTTAGCTATTGTAAATAGTGCTGCAATAAGCATAGGAGTGCAGAACCTTTTGAATTAGTGTTTTGTGTTCTTTTGTGTTACCTAGGAGTGGAATTGCTGCATCACATGGGAAATCCGTTTTTAGTGTTTTGAGGAACCTCCACACAGCTTTCCATTGCAACTAGATCAGTTTGCATTTTAAAATATAAAATCATAGGTTAGAAAAGACTGAGCATAGGATAACAACAACCCAGGGATTCTTCTAGTAACAATGCCTACCTCTGGAGAGGGATGAAATAACTATCACTGTAATAAAAAACACCATTAGTGTGGGTTTTAGAAAAAATTGAACTCAGCACAACTAATAAAGTTCAGAGGTTTCAGGGGATCTGTGGACCTGAATTATGAGCAGTATCCCACCATTCTTGTTACTCATGGAGCTCTTTTTTAATTATTATTATTTTTTTTTATTAATATAAATTTTTTTTAATTTACTTATACTTGCCATCAATTGTAATCCCCATGTGTTCCCCATCACCATCTCACCAGTGCACCATCACCTCAGTACCCCGTGCTCCCATCTGCCCTCAACCCTCCCCCTCCCCTCCCCACCAAGTGTCCCCAGTCTGTCCTTGTCTCCTCATTTTTGGTTTCTGTGTCTTTATTGCTGTTATTGTTATTATTATTGTTCTTATTCCTTTCCTTGATCCTTATTTGGTTCCCTTATGTTCCTCCTAGGAAGGAACCATCTGGTATTTTTCTTTTGCCTTCTGATTTACTTCACTGAGGTCACCTCAGAGAAAGATATGTGGCAATATTTGTCAGCAAGTCAAAGGCACTCCACAGTACACTTACCCAAGGGTCCTCAGTGGCGCTACATAGCACGCACCCCAGAGTGTAGTATAGATGAACAATGTGGTGACTTCAGTTGATTAAATGCAATATAATTCTGATGTAGCCTAATTTAGATGTTTCAGGCACTTCCAGAAAAGAGAAAGGGAAGGGAGGTATGAGCTCACTCAGCTTCAGCATTCCTTAAAACAGGACAGATTCATGAACTATTGTAGTGGGGAAGGTGCTGCAGCCATATTTCACACTTTTCAGCTTGGGAGACTGCCTTTCTCTTAGATGTTCTGTCTGGATGTTTTACATGGATCAGGTTGTTTTTAACAGGCGGTGGCACCCTGACTCCAAACCCCAAATTAAAATTACTGCAGGTAAAATTAGAGTGTCACATGCTACTTTAATTTCATACTGCCATATTTTAGTGGCTTCTCATTTAGGAGTACATAATTATTTTTTCATTATCATATATCATTTCACAGTTAAATTAGATTATCAGCTAGAACTTCCAGGGAGATTAGAATTCTATATGCAAACTAGATTCTGATGATAATTTATGCTCCTTTTGGATAGTTTTATTTCCTGAACCTCAGATCGTCTATTTTATAGATAACCATCCTAGGACCCTCAAAAATGTTTAAATCAAGGAGTTCTGTGCTGTTTCATACAGCATGTATGTGAGAGACATGATTCTCCATATCAGAAACTTAGCTAGTTCTCATTGGGGATATATATTTCCAAGAACATCAACATAGTCCTAATTATAAGAAAATTATACCCAGGTCTATGTGTGTGGGTATGGGTGCATGTATTTTCAATACCTTATTTCAATAAAAGAAAAAAGCACTTACGTGAGTCTCTGCCTTTATATACTGTGAGACAAAATGACTTGGAAACTCCCTGGATAAACTATGATCAACTGTTCTGCTTTCAGTTTTGAGTTTTAATGCTTCTAAATCACCAGACTCTTGATATTCTTCTCTTTAAGAGAACCAGTGGCCTTGTTTACATGTGTCATCTGTATAATAATTAACTAAATTTGCTTCTACCAATGCTGCTGGTCTCTGTATTGTCAAATGACAAAATCTCTCCCTTTTATAGACCAAATACCTTTCAGATCTCAGATTAGAGGTCACTTCTTTGGGAAAATCAGAAAACTTTAAATTAAAAAGCCTAGATTCCCTCACAGAAATCAGCCATGTGGGAGAATCTCACAACCTTCATGTTCTATCATCAGCTATGTGATTATTTGATTGGTGCTCATGTGTTCCATGAGACCATGTAAGTTCCATGAGGGTAGGGCCTGCTCAGTTTTACTCAGCATTGTATTCTCAGTACCTGAAACAGAGAAGGTGCTCAAAAAATATTAGTGAATGGAAAAAAAATAAATATATAAAAATATATGTATGTGAACAAATGAGTGAATTTATAAAGAACTCAGACTTTATAACACTTTAGAACTGCACTGTCTAGTAGGCAGTCAGGTGGATAAATTTAACCTTAATTTAATGAATTTTAAGTACTTCAACTCTGCTTGCCACATTCCCAGTGCTCAGTGGACACCATGGCTTGTGGCTACCATATTTGACAATGTAATGAGAGACTATTTCCATCTTTGTAGTATGTGGTGGCAGCAAAGGGTCACAGAGCATGTTCTGGATGATTCTAGCAGACAGGGTAAAGGAAGAGTCCTGGAGCCCTCAGTGGCTTTTTAGTTTTATTTACAGAGGTGACTAGGTACAGGGCAGGCAGGGGTGCCTGGGGGCTGGCAGGCCTCCCAGTACCCGGCGCATCTCACCCTCTCAGCTGCTTTGCTGCTGCTGCTTCTCTCTGCCTCTACTGCTGGCGTCCTGTTCCTCCCCCTGCTGCTCTCCTGGCGTCCTCATGACCCCGCCCTTATATGGCCGGTGTCCAAACCCAGGTGCACCCACCTGCGCATGCCCACTTAGGCATGCATGCAGAACTGCAGGTGTCCATCATTACACCAATGGCGGGACGGTGGAAAAGCCTGATACTTTTCTCAGACCCTACATAGAAAAACAGTACAGTTCAAGCATTCTCAGATTCCTGTCTGAGGAGAGTATAATTTTTTAAGGCTTACTCAGTTCATTACTATTGGTGCTATTGTAAATATTAACTGTGTGCCTTCAACTCCTTTTCTATGAAACCAGTCTCCTTGATGATTGAGCTTAGTCTGAATATTTCACCCTTCCCCCCGCCCCCAAAACATCAACAAATCATTTGGTTGCTTCAGTTTGGTGAGGGTTCAAGTTTCCTTAAGTGGATATATGGAAATGTTCCTCAGCATACCAAATAATCCTTGAAATTGAGAAAATCTATTGTTCTAAAAGTGTGTTTACTGCACAAGTTAGGCCTCTCTGCACTATGACAAGAACAGAACTGGGAAAGACAGTATGTGTTTGTAGTACCAGGAAGGCAGCACAGGGCAAGTTCTGGATAGTTCTTAGCAGACAGGGGGTAAAGGAAGGAGTCTTGGAGCCCTTGGTGGCTTTTTACACTTTTTATTGTCAGAGGTGGCATCAGGTACATGGCAGCCAGGGGTGCCGGGGGCCGGGAGGCTGGCAGGCCTCCCACCCCCCAGCGCATCTCACCCTCTCGGCTGCTTTGCTGCTCGTGCTGATCTTGCAGCTGCTTGTTGGTCCTGGCATCCTCATGTCACCGCCCATATAAGCCTGTGTCCAAACTCAGGTGCACCCACTTGCGTATGCCCACTTAGGCATGTGGGCAGCACCACAGGTGTCCATCATTACACCAATGGCAGAAGAGCAGAAAAGCCTGAGACTTTTCTCAGACCCTACAGTGTTCTAAAAGTTATGATTAGTGTTTGAGGAAGTTGAATTGGTATTAATCTAGTTAATTATGTTAAATTCATGATTGCATACATTTTGAAATTGCAATTATGCATTAAAAAACTTTACAGTTTTTCCAATGAATAGTATTCAGTGTTTACTGAGATCCTTTTGTTTCAACAATTAAGCATCTTTTGAAATCTAAGCTTCTAGTGACATTCACTCTATGTGGTTTAAGCAAATATTTTGTTTTTTAGAGCAGAGAGCAGGAAGTTGCCAGTGGTTGAGAAAGCAAAACTATGACATTTATACTCAATTAAAATTACTAATTTGATTTAAATACTCATACAAACAAAAGCATCCCTAGTGTAATATTAGAAAACAGACAAGAGAATTGTGTAGATGCGATGAAGCCCAGATTCATCAGGTATACGCAACAGCACACCAAGAACACATGGAGAAATTTGCAAATATGAATCCCTAGGAGTTGTGTCCCTTGTAATAAAAGGCCACATTCTATGTCTCTTTTCAGTGTGCAACACTCTGTCTATAGTCCCATTTTTTCCCATATCACTATAAAAAGAAGATTCTACCTAGTAAATAATATAGCTACCTTTACACTCATGTTTAAGTTATATATAACAGACTTTTGTCTATCTGTATCATAAAATACCAAAACCAGTTTTAGGCCAAATACATTTTTACCACATCACCATTTTCAAGTCCCAGGTTTCAGTGACAGCAATGAATTCCAGCACTATTTTTGACAGGTACTCACCTCAATGCTAAATATGCTTGTTGGCTTAGCTAAAACATTGATTACCACTGATGACATTCTGGTAACTTCATGTCACAGGTGTTCCAAACCAAAAGAAATCAAATATTACCCTAATAGCACACTTTTAAAACTTCAAGACCTACAAGCTGAAAAATACACAATTAACTCTTGTCAAGTACATTTGTAGGGTTGCACCTGTGTCTACTTAGGAATCATCTTAAGATTTTCTGCTTTCCTTTTCGGCACTTCAACCTCGCAGGGCTTTTCAAAAGCATGTCACATTTGGCAAATGTAAAAATGTGTGGGTCTTTTGAGCAATTCAGATCTTGCCTCTTAGAGGGTAAACCTAGGAGTTGTCAAGATGCCCCTGAAGGATAGGCCTCCCCAAGTTGCTCAGGACAGGCCTTCCCACAACGTTTCACTTTTGCATGTGAGTTATTTCTAGCTAAGTTCTATCAAGGCCCTATAGACTGATGAGGAACTTTTACCACTCCCTTACCTAAGTAAAAGAATGAAAACCGGGGTTATTACCCAGAATTAGGACTTTTACCAGAAATCACCTTCTTATCGGAGAAGCTCATCTCTACGGCAGAGAAAACATCTAGTTACAGAGCATGTGGTCTTTGTCATATGAGTCACCCGCTCCTCCTCATGTGAGTGCTCTTCCTCCGTCATTGATGCCCTAGGTCACATCTCATTCCTTAGCTCAGGATATACACTTTTATTTTTCCCCGTTGGCTTTAGAATCTACATCCATGAAGAGTCCCCAAATGTACATAATTAAATTTGTTTTATTCTCCTCCTATTAATCTGTCTGATGTTAACTTGATTGCTTCACCAGCCTAAGAAGATCCCAGAGGGTTAGGAAGAAATTTCTTCTCTACCTTTACCTTACACAACAAATAAATAATTTTAAGAGTGGGTTGGGAGATGAGGGGTCAGATAAGTAGAAAATAGAATTGGAAGGATGTGCATCCCCTCATCTCTGTTGATTTCCACATAGAAATCTAAGTTCAGTCAACGCCTCTGAAATGTGACCATAACTTTTCAGGTGTTGGAAGCTCAGATGTCCTCCAGATTGAAGCACGTAATCAGTGAGTGAAGTAAGGTAGCACATCATAAGGAGAAATGACTGGGAACTGTGATAACTCCTAGCTGAAAATGTTAAAGAAGAAAACTAATACTTTCAAGACAGCACAAGCCTATTGAAACAATCAATCTCTGGAATGGCAAGTATGGAGTTTCTGCTTTAGGAGAAAGCTTAAGTTTGGAGCAAGGACAAGAGAATTACTGGTTGGAATAACTTTAAGGAACTTTGTGTTCCAATAAAATCACAAAACTGTGCTTTGAAAAAGTCCAGGGAGTTCATTTGGAACAAGTTTTCCAAGTTTTAGATTGTAAAATCGTATCTAAGTATGTACAAACTGTAACCTTCCTTTAACTTTTCTCTATCTTTCCCAGATACCTCACCTTTCAGTTGGCTTGATTAGACAATCTGCCAATACTGCCACATACCAAGTTATTTCTGAGCATTGGCACAATAGTCCAAACCATGAAGAGCGGACTTAGAATTTGCCCATAATCTGGGTGAAATAATAGCAGCAGAAAGGAAATTCTGAGGTCCTTTGTAAGTTTTAAAGTGCTATCTTCCTAAAGATGAGCTTCTTTAGTCAATATTCCCAGTCTTAATGAAAACAGAATAATTAAAATGGTTTGTTTAATATTACTCCACTGTAAACTGGTACTGTGTTTAAGTCCTGTGCAATTTGGGGCAAGTAAGCAATCCCTCTTACTTCAATTTTCTCATCCTTTTATTCCCAGAATGAATTTTGACTAAAATATAATATTTAGCTAGCACACAAAAAAATCAACACTTGGTAAATATATTAAATATTTCTGTCTTGAATACTTATCTAGGGACCAATTTATAATTATAATCCTTTTGGGTTTGACTTATTTTCATTTACCTGGAAGCTGGTACGTTTTCATTTTTCTATCTAGATCAGCTATTGGAGATTATGCTTGAAGAAAGCCAAAAGGCAAAAATGTCTTCACCTTTTAGGGTGATGATGATACTACCTAACTCAAAAGGTTATTAAAATCATCATATGTGATAATGCATATAAAGGTACAGTGAGAGTCACCTAGTAAGTACTCAACAAATACTTCCCATTTTATTGTTACACCTCCCACATCAATCACTAATTATCCTAAACACTGATGCAATGGCAATGACATTGAGAAATTTCTTAATAATGCTTAAGTAAAAGGTTATAACTTGAGAGGAAATGGATTGAAAATGAAGGGGAAATGACAACAGTTGAGTCCCTATGATGTGTCAGACACAGTGATAAGTGTTTTTCTTATGTATGTTACATATATTTAAGTGTATTAAGTTCCATTTACTGTTCACAACATCTTCATGAGTTATGAACTCTTAATAACTGCATTTTGAAAATGACTCACATGGTCATTTGTACTACAAAAATCTGGTGAGGTTAGACCTAGGTTTCCCAGAATCCTCTTCTCTGTATCGTTCTTGGTTTGATTTCACCAAAAATGGAATTTGCATGAGATTTAGATAGCAGTCATAAAGCAGCAGCCATTCACATATTAAAAAAAAAAAACCAAAAACTAGCAACTACAAATGTTGGTGAGGATTGGTGAAAAAGGAACTTTCCTACATTGCTGGTGGGAATGCAAACTGGTCCAACCACTATGAAAAGCTGTATAGAGATACCTCAGCCTCCTAAAAATGGACCTACTATATGATCCAGCAATTCCACTCCTAGGGATTTACCCAGAGGACACAAAACATTAATTCAAAAGGATACATGCACCCCTATATTTATCACAGCACTATTTATAATAGGTAAAACTTAGAATCAACCCAAATGACCAAAAATAGATGACTGCATCAAGAACATGTGGTATATATACACAATGGAATACTATTCAGCAATCAAAAGAGATAAACTAATGCCATCCACAGAAATATGGATGAAGTTTAAAGGGATTATGCTCAGTGAAATGTACTGGATGGTCTCACTTATTGGAGGAATATAAGGGATAGAGGAAAAAATAACAACATAAACAATAAAACAGAATAAAAATAAGTAGATAACTACAAATCAGAGACGTTCTGCAGGGAAGAGGGAGTGATTGGGATCAAGACAGGGACGGGAGGAGCATAAAGGACTATGGTGATGGTGCATGAGTTAATTGGTGGTGGAAATTGTATGGGGACTACCCCTAGAAAAGAAAGCAAACATTTTAAGAAAAATTTTTTTAAAATATAAAGCAGCAGCCATTTCTCTCTGAACATTATCATGGTTAGACATGGGAACAGGCAAACACTGAGATGACAGTAGGGTTCAAGTGTCTGCTCTCCTTCACTCTACATCCTTATCTTTTGGGGAAACTCTAGGTCTGCTAATCAAAGGTAGTGTCAGCACACACCTGATGTGGGCCCACTGAGGCAAGAGTTCCCCAGAGATTTCTTTACCAGCTCCCCACTCATAGTCCTTTTTTGGCAGTTGAACATGCCTGACTTCTCAGATGGACTGAAGAGTGGCCCCTTGTCTGCCAACTCCACCACACACTTGCTTTCCCAGAGACTCCCACTCTATGGCCCTGCTTCCCTAACTGAACCTTGACCCGTACAAGGTAGTGGCATCAATGAGATTAAGAAGTTTACCTGAGGTTGCCCAGTGCATAGTGGGGTCCAGAACTGGAAAATTATCTGCTTCTAATACCCATGCTCTTAAAAACCACTGTGCAGCGTTGCCTCAAAGAGAAAGATGAAGAAAAGAAGATAGGGAAGAAAGAAGCAAGTTAGAGTTGAAGATTATAAATAAGAAGGCAGGAAACAGAAGATGAGAAGACTAGGAATGAGAAGGGAGGAGGGAGTTAACAATGAGAACTAGATGGAGCAATGGGGAGAGAGTGAGAAAAGTGAAGAGAAATAAAAATAAAAGTGGACAGGACAGTGGTATTCCCAGCTCTATGTACTCTGCAGTATTTTTGACTTAGTACGAAGGAGTAATGTTAAGCATGACTCGTATATAGCAGAGGACTAAAGACTTCATGGTTTTTTGGTTTTGTGTTTTTTTTAAGATTTGTTTTATTTATGCATAAGAGCTGGGGAGCAGACCCATGTGCAGGGTGGGGTGGGGTGGATTGTGTGTTTGTGAGGATTCACCATAGACAGGAAGATCTACTGAAATACACTGCTGAGGGGAGCAGTGGGTAAGACTAGAGAGGTCTGCTGTTCCATGTGGGTCAGCTCCCTGGCCAGGAATGGAAGTTGCACTGCAGTGGCTGCCAATAGCTTCATAGTGCTGAAACTTAACCCCTTGCGCCACCAGGGAGGCCCCAGGACTGCAGACCTCTTATGCTCAATTATTGAGACAACAAATGCCCTTTTGGTTTTACTCTTCCATGAGAAACTGAATCTCAAGTTTCATAAGGTTTTGTTTGTTTCTTTCTTTTTTAAAAGAGGACCTAATAATTACTGTAATTATTTACAATTCCTTTAGTCTCTTAAAGGCTTTGCACCCAATTTCACCTTGGTGAGGGAGGGGGATAGAACCCCATACCAAAAAGCAATTGTCCAGCACCAGCTAGCTATCCTACAACTCAGCTCAGTTGTGACACTATCTACCTGGAAGTGCACCAGCTCTCACAGGTTAAGGTTGTCCGCCCCCTTCAGACGCCAGTGGCATATTCAGGTCGTCATTTGGCTTCTAAGGTACCTACCAAGTACAGATGGAAAGTTTTATCCACCCCTCTAGGATTTGCTTAGCTTGCTAGTGTGTCTCACAGAACTCAGAGAAACATTTTACTTACTAGATTACTGCTTTATTATAAAAGGCTACAACTCAGGAGCAGGTGGCTGGAAGAGAGACACAGGGCAAGCTATGGGGGAAAAAACACGGAGCTTCCATGCTCTTTCTCAGGGCCACTATCCCTTAATCTCCAAACTTTCACCAACCAGGACGCTGTCCGCATCCCTATCCCTTTTGAATTTGTTTATGGAGACTTTGTTTCAGCCTCCTGGTTGATTAAATCGTTGACTCACTGGACTTTGACAGACGGAACTCAATCTCTAGCTCCTCCCTCTCCCCAGAGGTTGGGGGTGGGACTGAAAGTACCGACCCTATCGCTTAGTTATCTCCCTTGCCACCAACTTCCATCCTCAGGTTACTGAGGTGTTTTCCAAAAACTTGCTTCATTAACATAACAAACGACGCCTTTATTGCTCTCCTCAGGAAATTCCAACGGTTTTAGGAGCTCTGTGCCAGGACCTAGTGGAAGCCCAAATATTTGTTTATTATACGTCCCAACATCACACCTTTTTTGTTTTTACAATCTTGCGTAAGTTAGTGGTAAATATCGACGTGTAAGCCAGCAATTTTATTACAGAGTTTGTTCATGAGTTGAGAAATCAAGTGTTTTTATGCAGTGGGAAAATGACTAATAATTTAATTACAAATTGTCATGTTCAGCTGGGGCGATTATCAATTTAACTATGTGATATTCAACGTGAGGGATGTGGCAAACTTTGCACATAATTCCAAAATAGAGGTGTGAAATGTTTCCCCGTGTGACTATTTGGTTTACCCTAGATATTTACTATTTAAAATATTACAGTACCAAGGAGGCATAGAAATTAAAATCTTGTTGGATTTTGTTTTCCACTTTGATGCAGTTAAAATTCTAAAAATAGCCTGCCTAGGGTACAGAAAGTGCTCTTCAAATGTCCTGATGTGCATGGAAGCGAGAGGACATTATGCCTGACTTTAAGGACAAATCATCTCATTCGCTGTCATCCTGCATGCTGCCCCCAGGCTGCACCTGACTTGCATTTTAAGCATTGGTCAGTATGCTTTTGGAAAGTCAGTGCCAGGAGAATGGGTTTTATCAGGGGACACAATGGAAGATGTGATCACTTTGCCCTAACTCAAGTTTCCTCTCCCTGAGATGCTGTGTTTTCTCTCAGTTCTATGATGCCACAGTCCCCAGTCAGGCTCTAAAGGGACAAAAGGACCCCAAACTTGTTTCTACAACTGGTTGCCTCTCTGTCCCAAGACGGGGCTGAGAAGGGTAAGCTTGAGTCTGTATATTGTTTAAAATGCAGCTATTTTAGAGAATTGTCTTCTGGATTCATGTCACAAGATTTCAGTGAATTTTGCCCCCTCAGAGGTTACCATGGCTTCAGAATGCTAATAGAGGGCAAATTTCTGGTTTGCAAATTAATTTTTATTTATTATGATAAATGATTAAGTGTAGTTACTAATTATGCTATAACTTATTATCATAATAAATTCTTATTTATTATGTCCTATCAGTATCACTGAATAAGAAGGGGCAGTGTTAGTCACCTGGAGCTTCTGGAGCCGGGTCTGTAAAATTACCTGAAACCCCTCAAACCCAGCCCCTCGGCAGCTATGGAAATGGGCGTGTGGAACGTGTCCAGTCTTTGTCTTATGTCTCCTTGTATACCCCTGTTGCACAGCTTTTCCCTATCAGTTCTCAGTCCTCTTAGATTCTGGCCCCCTAGGTTATTTTCTTGTCTGCTTACCAGACTCCCTGGTGCTAACATCTGCTTGTCCCTTTGTCCACAACTTGAATACTCAGTGAGTAAGGGAGAGAGGGTATGAACTACGAACATTAATTGAGCAGTTTTTACAACCCGAGTGCTGCTCCTTTTGTTCATAGCATCACCTTTAATCCTCATGACCATTAATTAGAATGTAAATTCTATGAAGTCAGGGATCTTTGCTGTGGTATCTCCACTGCCACTACCTTACTTTGAACAGTGTCAGGGTCATACAGATTGCACAGACAACTTTTGTGGAGAACACCCAACACCTAAATCTCAGTATCTGCATGCCATGCCCCAGTAAAAGGAACCAGGGTTCTGTGGTGAAATGGATGATTCTAGGATTTGGGAAAAGAAAATACAAGATGAACCCAAAACATCTGTAGTGCCACAAAGAAAGGAAGTACTCAAAAAAGGGATGGGACTATATCAAAGGGATACAGAAACTAACCCCTGTAAGATCCCTATAACCCAATCTGGGACAATTTGAACAGTAAAATAAATAGCATAGCTGTAGATTATGACTTATAACATGTGCATTCTGATATAAACAAGTTAATTAATTAACAGCTTTCCTTATGCAAGAATTCCAAATGTTATGTGTAGGTACTGCCCCCCCAAAAGTAAAGTTTAACATCCAGCTCCACATTTGTCCCCCCAAAACTGGCTCCAACTGTCCTACCCCTGTTTTCAGAGTTCACCACTGCATTTGTGACTTGCAATGACCTGATCCCAGTTAGTGTCTCAATTAAGACAATTTTTATAATTATTTGCCTGCTTAATAGAATAAGGTTAAACTCTGTCCCTAGTATACACTTAATTTGTAGTAAGCTGCTTGAGTATTTTGTAGAGTTATCTAAGGGTTAAGGGAATATTTATTTAAAACCTTCAATGTATAGCATATATGTCTATTACTATAATCCCATAAGTATCACTATCACTCACAAATGAGGAAGCTAAGATTCAGTGAGGTTAAATGACTTGCTTAGACAGAGAAAAGAGGTAAAGTCAAAATTTAAATTTATTCTATTTAGAAAGCTTGTGTTTCCCCCCACTGTGTCATGCTGCCTCACCAGAAAAACTAGAAGTTCTATAGATATTGCATTCCATATGCAAAGCATAATGAAAAAAAGTAGAGCTAAAATTATGTCCAATTGTGTTTCAGATTCTAGGTGTATGCTTATTATTTCTCCTCTATCATTTACTTTCTATACTTGCCTGCAGAGAAACCAACAGATGAAGAATGTGAAGCAGAAGAAAAACAAAATGCATCTGATGCCAAAGTCAAAATTAACTCCAGCACAAGGGAGAAGTTGAAGAAAGCAATTTTCTTTATGACAGAATTTAGTTTCGTTCACCATGCTTATACAGTATTTTACAAATCACAAAAGATATTGGAAATCTAAACTTGTTTTCAAAAATCTGTTAATTTAATTTTTAACAGGATTAATTTAATCCTTTGAAAAGGATTGCAAAATGTTGTTAATTAATTCTTTATTTTCTTACATTATTGTTCATTTTGTACAATATTTGACTTCTCCCCTCAGGTGTAGTCCTTATAATTTTCCTACCACCACAGCATCTATGTACCATCACCCTAGTCCAATGTGCTCTTCTCTCTCCTGTTTTGACCCCAGATTGTAAACCTTTAAAGAATATTTTGATGCTTTTTACGTATTTGTTTACATGCTTTTTGCCTTCTTTTTCTATTAGGGTCTATAATCCAAGGAAACTGTTATATGTTATTTTAATCCCCAATACCTAACAAAACATAGGGAATCAAAAAACAGTGATTGGATGGAGGAATGAGTATGTGAAGAAACAATAAGCAAATATTATCAAATCGATAATAGTGCAAAGTAGAGTTGGCATCTAAAGCTGAGGATTTTTCTCTCTCAACCAGAGTTCTCTCCAGTCTTATATCAACCCACTTGATAGGACAGGAACCTCTTTCCTCAAGTCCACAGGGTGCTTAAGAAGAAGACACAAGCTCACCTAATACCCACTGAGAACTTCTTACGTATCAGGATTTCTTCATGTACAATAGATTATGCAAAACGTGTAATATCCCCAAAGTTATTATTATTTCCATTTTTCAGATGGGAGTGCTTAGATTCAAGGAAATTAAAAACGTTGCCCAATATCACACAAGTAATAAGGGCCAGGCGGGAAGGTCTGCCTGGTCCCAATTAAAGTTCAGTGTTCACTCCACTTCCTCCTGCTCTTCCCCACAGTGCACCAACCCAGTCTTCACCGTGTACCAAACTTGGGGAGAACTGATGGCACATCTTTTTCATAGTATAACAGTCCTGAAATATGAATGTGTTTCATAAATTATATCCTCTTAAATTACTTGAAATGTGGTAAGGGTCCTGAAAAATATTAAATCCACCATCCCTATCCACCATTGTTACTTCTGACTAAGGACTAGTGTTTGAGAGCTCTATTCTATTTGTGGACTCAAAGGAAAGTTAAAAGAGCCCAATTGCAAAAGTAATGTAAAATATATTTTAAAAATTTTAAAAGGGGGAAAAAAGATCTCAATTGCAATAATTTAAAGGACACTAAGAAGACATCTCTGATCAAAAATAATTTTCTGCATGATTTTATTTTGTCACTTAACTACCAAAACTTTTTGGCTTAGCTTAGAGTAATTTAATTAGCTTATTTCCTCTTACCTTCTACTGATACCACCTCAGCGGTAGTGGGGTTTTGTTAAGAGAGGAGAAGAGAGCTATAACAGAGTCGAAGCCAATTGAGAGGATAGGGGGCTCCTTTGGGAAAAAGAAGATGCTTCAGAGAAGGTTAAACTATAGGAGCTGGGTTAAGGAGTAGAGTTTAAGACGGAGTAGACATTTTAAGAAGATAAGTACACTCCATACACAGGCTACCATACATTAAAAAGCATATTTATAAGAGACTGTGGCAGGTAGAATGGTGACATTGAAAGCAAAGGGAAGTCCTTATTTCACATATATGAATATATAACCAAGTAAAGAGAAATAATACCTAATTTATATATTATCATCAAAACCACATTTAAATCACTAAATATTACACTGTCCTGAAATAACTATGGACTTTTGTGCTTATTATCAATCAAAAAAATTCTCAAAATCAATTGTTTTTGATCAAGTGTCTGTGGCATCAGAAATCTCTTGCATTTGACCCAGGGTTCAATGGATTAACTTTTCCTGTCTCATCTAATTAGACTAGTCAGTTTAACAAAACTGTTGCTGTTGTACAGCACCTGGAGGGCAGAACATCAGCTCAGAGGTCCCGAATGCTATAGAATGATAGTTTTGATGATGTTCAGTGAACTGGGTTACTGACCTTTCAGGTTATGAGAGAGAGGCTAGTTCTCTATTGCTTTGCCCATCAGCCACAGAACTGGTAGCACAAATACATTGTTCTTGACCTCCAAATTGATCTGTGACTTCTGGGTTGGGACAATTTTTTTTTTTTTTTTTTTACTAGTCTATGTAGACTATGAAGTCATCTGATTCAAGAATACTTTCTGAAGGTTGTCCAAATCTCACCAACTGAGTTCTATCTCCTTGAAAGGGGAATGATGAAGTGATACAGAGAAAGACAACTGGCAATTGGAAATGGGATAAATAGATAAAAAAAAAAAAAGGAGCAGAGTCAAAAGTGAGAAGTTAAGTTACTAACTATAATGGTGGAACAATCAAGATAGACAAGTATCCTGAACAACCTTCTAGTTACTAACTATAATGGTGGAACTTTATCCTGAATCCTGATGCATTAGTCAGAAATGCTTAAGTTTTGTAGTGGTAACGTGTAACAAGAATAACTCAGCAGTGTAACACAACAAAAAGTTATTTCACTTTTTTGCAGAATCTGCTCCAGGTCTGGAGACTATTCACAGCATATGTTCTTCATCATTCCAGACTTCTAGGTGAGAACTGATCAGTCAACACTTATTCCTACATGTGATACATTACTTCTACCATCCATTGGCCAGAGTTTATCATATTGTCCACTCTACTGCAAAAAAAAGCTGAGAAATAGGATTTTCCAAGTACTTGCAAGAAGAAAATTGGAAATACGGATGAACCAGATCCCTAATATGGGATATCTTGCTACCATACTTTTAGCCTTGTCTTGGTGCCTTATGTTAATCATCTTGACTCTTCTTATGCTTCACTGAAATCCATCAGGTAGTGTTGCGTTCATGTCATTTATTTACCTTTGATTCATTCTCAGACACACCCAGCCACACCTCTTGCCACTAGCAAATTTGATGCCACATGACAAATAACAAAACTTATAGCAAGTGGGGACATGCACTGTTGAGTGGATACTTCCAACACCCCCTTTTCTTCTAAAATAAGAACACTAACAGAGACTGATGGATCTTTGTCATGAGGGGAGGTGGAAAAGAGGAGAAGAGATAATAAGAGCTAATGAGATCATCACCCTAGAACTAAAGTACTGTAATTTATTTCTTTGCAAATTGTTGTCAGAAGAGTAAGTTCAATCTAAAAAGAAAAATAAATGGGAAGTTAGAATTTACTGATTATGTACTATGTATAATTTCACATAAAGATTATCTAGTTTATCTGATAAAGCCAAGACAAAAAGTTTTATGATTTGCCCAAAGTCATATACTTATGATAACTATTAGAATTCAGTCTGGCTTCTAAATTATAAATACATGTTTCTCTCAATTTCATGAAGCATGAATAGTAGCAAACCTAAAATATATCCTGGAAGAAATAATCCAGATATTTTGGCTTTCCTAAAAAAAAAAAGAAAGAAAGAAAGAAATATATATTTGAAAACCCCCAAGGCTTTTGAAGATGCTGATCTGTCATGCATTCACTTACACATTCATTTATTGAAAAAGTTGTAATGCATGAGGATGAAAAAAAGTGAAAATTTAAAAAAAGATTGAAAATACGTGTTCTCAAGTTGTTCACTGTTTTTAGGCATATACTCATGAGCAAACAGATTATGATACAGTGGATAAGATTAGGGACAGGAATAAGCAAGTGGTAACCCAATGTTACTATTGTTTCATATGAAATAGGGATGCAGATTGTGTGCAGAGGCTTGCTTTCAAGACCAATGTTTGTAGGGGAAAGTTTAAGAAACTGACGGGTAGAAGGAGAAATTCTTTGGTGATTCGACTGTGATGTGTTGTGAATAAAAGAAATATGGTTGAACTTTGATGACATTATGCTAACTGAAATGTCGCCAACGGACAAATACTGTATGATTCCATTTATAGGTGGTGCCTATACTTGTGGAAATCATAGAGACAGAATGTTTATTAGGAACTCATGGTGGGAGAGGAGAGTTACCTCCTAGTTTGGTTTTTAGTTTGTTTTTTAGTTTGAGTTTTAGTTTGGGAAGATGAAAGATGATGGTTGCATAACAATGTAAATATACTTAATGTCATAGAGTTGCACACTTGAAAATGATTAAAGTGTCAGATTTTATGTATACTGGAATAATAGAAAAAAAGAGACATAGGACCTCCCTAGTGGCGCAGTAGGTTAAGCAACGCACTATGAAGCAGACCACAGCCACTGCAGCACGAGTTCAGTCCCTGCCGCCGGCCAGGGAGGGGACCCACATGGCACAGCAGCCCCCTCCTGCCTCGCCTGCTGCTGCCCTTAGCAGTGTGTTTCAGTCAGCCTGTTCTGCTCCCCACTCTGTCTGGTGAATCCTCTCACCTCCCTGCACTCTGGCCTGTACCCCAGCTCTTGTATGCATAAATAAATAAATCTTTTAAAAAAGAGAGATTTAATAAAGGTATGAATGAGAAATGAGAAAATGGAGGGACTGAACATAGTCCTTCCTCAAGCATCTTGAATGAGACGAGGAGCGAGAAGGGTAATAACTAAAGGAGGGTATAGGGCCTTGTGGCAGGAGGCATTTTTAGGAGAGTCAGTAAAGAGGCTCTCTGGGGATATCGAAGCTACCACAAAGAGAAACAATACTGTGAGCTGAGCAAGACAGAATAATGGTGAAACAAGGGCCTTGAGAGCTATTGCTGAATCTCATCCTAGCAAAGACTAGAGAGGCACAGTGACTTAAGAATTGATTTTGACCACAAAGGATGTCATCTTGCTTTGCACAGATGATGAACTGAAACTGAGGAAGTTTAGAAAACAAAAATCAACATTTGCTCTTTGTGACTATTTTAAGCAGCTAATAGTGGCCTACAGAAATCACGGATTAAATTGGTCAATCACATGAAGCAGCAAATCACATACAGTGAACAGACAAAATGACAATATTTTAATATGTATTTTTTATTCTTCAATTATGTATTCTTTTATTCAAGAAAAGGCAAAAACATTTATTAAGCTCACTTTCAAATTTCAAGCTAAGAGTATTATCTCAAAGTTGCATTCTTAAAAATTTTTCTAAATTCAAATTTACTATATGATATCAAAAATGCCTACAAGAGAAATGCATACAAGTCATGAGTTTCCTTGAGTCTATATTCAAGTCATGGAGTCCCTTGAATCATTGGGGGGGAAAATAAGGAAAGAGCAATTTTCTTCAGCGTGAAAAAAAGAGGGGGGGTCTCTTGATAAACAGCACACTTTCTCCTTTTTAATAAGCATTATATTTAAGTCATATGTTTTTAGACTGTCTAAATGATCTCTGAAAAAGATCACATACATCAGAAAAATGTTCTAGCATTGCACTGTATTTGTTTCTGCCTAGACATAAAAGTTTATGAATTACAAAGATAAGAATCTTTGATATATCTATTCATGAGCATATATTCATAAGCATTTGTAAAAGATTTGATTGTTGGCCATGAAAACATGAATTCACATTATTTCTTAGTTGTATAAAGACATAACACCAAAAAATCAAGTACAAATATAAATAGTCTCTCATTTCTAGTCCCCTGGTAGGGATAAAGTTTTGGGCTTTCTGGGGCAGCTTTTTGATCCAATCTATCGATGTGTTGTAAGAGTTCTCTTGTTTATTACATGTATATGATCTTTTCATTAAAAAATACCTTTAGGGTCAAAATATGAGTCAGTAAAAATTTGAACTAGTATATGACTTTCTGTACAACTGTATGTATTAATCTCAGAAAAGAATAAATTTAAAATCTTTGTTTAATATGTAAAAAGTATGCCATAACTACCACAAAAGATATGTAACACAAGTATCATACACAAATATGTCTTAGGAGCTGCCAGTAATACACCCATTGCGTGTGCAGAGTATATTGAGGATACTGAATAAGGGCTAGACTATGTGAGCCAATTAAAAGGAGAAAAAGGAAATTAAATGATTGATCTTTTTCTGAGATGTCAAACGGGTGGAAATAAGGTTCCTTTCAACATTTTCTTTAATAAACAAGAAACAAACAGTATGTCCTATCTCTATACAGCTACTGCTAAAATGTTTCCCTTTCTAAGAAGGGTAGGAAAGCAGGGCATTATGCTCTTCTAATATCTGAGTCTACTATGAACCACATCTAGGTGTGCAAAGTATTATTCTAGGTCAATTACTCAACTGTTGCTTTGACAAGGCTTGTCATACTGATTCAATATTTAAATGATTTTTAGAAATTGTAATTATAGTTAATGTTTTTGAAAGGAGAAATATATTCTCTACATAGTTGAAATTCTGTCCTAATAATAGATAATGGACTCTTTCTAACTTCCCGATTAATTAGTATGTATGTGCTCCATGAAGCTTTTAAGTTGAAAGAACTTTCAGAGTATCTCTGCTATAATAAAGCTTCATCAATAGATCACTATGTTATGAACTCAGATCATATTTCATAGCATTTCTGAAGGCAATCAGAAGACCTATTCAAAATCAGTTACCCTTTATTAAGTAAGTGCTTTAAAGTTTTAATGAGTATAGGACCCACCTTTAGAAAGTCTCTGATATTCCTAACAGCACTTGAATCAAAGCAACAGTAAGATTTTCCTTAAAATATTAGACTATTATCTTCTAGGATGTTCAGACATTTTGAATCAAAAATTTATGTGAATGGTTTAACATGGCTTCAGAATGGAATGTTAAAATTGGAACTACCTTGGAAAATGTGGAAAAACATCCCCCACGTGGAGTTACACCTACCATGTAAATGCTCAGGAAGAGACTGTTTTCTTTTCTCTTTTACTTTAAACTACAACTACTTCTTTGTTTAGAAAAAAAAATCCCACAGTTAGCAAAAAGAGTTAAAGAAAAAGACTTATACATTATTATGTTCTTGTCATTGACATAAAGCACCACTTTTGAATGTGCAAATATTTGTACTATCTCCTACATAAAATTTCTTGAAACACAAGTAAAAGATTCAACTATTCAGTAATAAATGGTATTTTTGTTTGTTTGAATGTTGTCTATGGGCATTAACCCACTGAAAATTCTTATCAGCTATTTTTAAATTATTAAAATTGTTCATTAAAGTACATTAAACATCTAAGCAGGACATGAAATTTAAACACTCAATTCAAGGAAAGTAATGTACATTGAGTGAAAACATGATTTTCTTATATCTCTAGGAATTCTTTCTTTTCTTTTTTTTTTTTTTAATTTATGCATACAAGAGCACGGGCACAGGCCAGAGGCATGGGAGGTGAGAGAATACACCAGAGACAGAGTGGAGAGCGGAGAGCAGAATAGGCAGATCAACTGAAACACACTGCCAAGGGGAGCAGCAGGTGAGGCAGGAGAGGTCTGCTGCGCCACGTGGGTCCCCTCCCTGGCCAGGGATTGAATTTGCGCTGCTGTGCTGAAGATGCCTCATACTGTGGTGCTCAACCCGCTGTGCCACCAGGGAGGCCCCCCAGGAATCTTTCTATAACTATTTTTTTACAAATGTTTCCATGAGTACATTGGGAAATGAAGTTCTAATTAGTATTTGAATTATCTGAAAATGACTAGATAAGCAATTCTTTTTTAAAAAAGATTTATTTATTTATGCATACAAGAACTGAGGTACAGGCCAGAGGCACAGGAGGTGAGAGGATTCACCAGAGACAGAGTGGGGCACAGAACAGGCAGATCCACTGAAACACACTGCTGAGGGGAGCAGCAGGCGAGGCAGGAGAGGTCTGCTGCGCCCTGTGGGTCCCCTCCCTGGCCAGGGATTGAACTCACGCTGCTGTGCCGTGGATGCTTCACAGTGCAGCGCTCAACCTGCTGTGCCACCAGGGAGGCCCTAAGCAATTTTTTAAAGATGAAAATTAAATACATTACGCTCAAATTACAGTGCATGTAGTTTTTCATCTTTCTTGCCTTTTTATAGCTCAGAAGATACTATGAGATCAATTACCAATACAACAGTATGGATGGGAAAAAGATGGGGTAGTGCCAGCAAGGCACAGAGCAGGTTCTCTATTGATTCTGGCAGACAGGTAAAGGAGAGTCCTGGAGTCCTCAGTGGCTTTTTCAGGCTTTTTTTTTAAGATTTTTTTATTTATTTATTTATGCATACAAGCACTGGGATACAGGCCAGAGTTGTGGGGAGGTGAGAGAATCCACCAGAAAGAACAAGGGGCAGAACAGGCAGATGGACTGAAACACACTGCTGAGGGGAGCAGCGGGCCAGGCAGGAGAGGTCTGCCGCACCATGTGGGGCCCCTCCCTGGCCAGCAGCAGGGATCGAACTCGTGCTGCAGTGGCTGCGTTTTGCTTCATAGTGCGTTGCTCAACCCACTTCGCCACCAGGGAGGGCCCAGCTTTTTCAGGCTTTTAATGATCTTTCTACACCATTTGTAGTGAGGCCACCAGGTGCAGGGTAAGCAGGTCCCCCATCCCCACGCTACTTTCCATGTAGATACTTTATTTCATATCATTAGAAAAGCCGTATTCCTCATAGAATTTGCCATATATTTGAAGTTCATTCCTCTAAATCCACAGGTTAGTTTTATTTTAACCATACTTATTTTTAGACTTAAAATAGGTTATGTATTCCTGTTTCTTGAATAGGAATCACCAACATAAAATAAGTTTCTTGATTATTAGGTCCTTAATTTTACATGTTTATTATTGTACCATTTTTTTATTCAGCCGTTTTATGTATTCGACCAAAACCCTCACATTCTGGTGGAGGGTGTTCAGGACCATGTCCTTTTATATAAAGTGGTCCAAACAGAAATGCTTTTTAAGTTCTGGTGTTGGTGGGGTTTTGTGAGAGTAGTGAGGTGCAAGAAAACAAAATTAAGTATTGATACCAGATAAACCTGTATTCAAGCCCCTGTCCGCTATTCAGCAATTATGCAATTTGGGAACCTTCACCTAATTCTTTACAATCCCAGTTTCCTTATCTAAAAAGTGCTGATGATGGGCCTCCCTGGTGGCGCAGTGGGTTAAGCAATGCACTATGAAGCAAACCTCGGCCACTGCAGCACAAGTTCGATCCCTGCCTCCGGCCAGGGAGGAGCCCCACATGGTGTAGCAGACCTCTCCTGCCTCGCCCGCTGCTGCCCTTGGCAGTGTGTTTCAGTCTGTCTGCCTGTTCTGCTCCCCACTCTGTCTGGTGAATCCTCTCACCTCCCTGGACTCTGGCCTGTACCCCAGCTCTTGTAAGCATAAATAAATAAATCTTAAAAAAAAAAAAAGTGCTGATGCTAACTCGAGAGCAGTGTAAGGAGTGAGTTAATAACAGGAACGGCTCCAGAGCTTCGGAACCCTCCACCTCCTCGCTGTCCTGTCAGTGTCCTGCCAGTCGCTTCTGCAGTTCCTGTTCTTCCTAGACCATGACAGCTGGATCCTCTTCTCACCTATTCATCACTGCATTCCCAGTGCCAGAGCTCTGCCCTCAGCTCCCGAAAGTGGGGGCTCCAGACGAACACTTGTGTTACATGCTGACCCTGCCACTCCTTACTGTGTGATCCTGGGCAAATTGATTGCCCTCTTTCCACCTTAGTTTCTGTGTCCGTTAAATGAGGTTCATTTAACAGACCCTATCGCTTCTCGGCCTTTTGGCTAAGATCAAGTGTCATTTAACAGACCCTACCACACAGAATATTTACATTCTATATTCCCTTTCTTTGTGTTTAAGTATCACCAATTTGTCTTCAACTTCTGATTTAACCTAATCCTATAGTTGGATAGTTTATTGGAATTTAGAGATGGAGAGTCAAAAATAAGCATAGATAGTTATTGCTGAAGAGTGAATAGCAACAAATTGTTTAGGATAATAAAAATAATGTCATAAGTAGTATATACTATTGGTTCACTTAAATGTACAAATTGAATTTTAGAAGTTTTATTTGAACCTCAGGTTATTAAAAGGTTTATTTACTTACTTTGTATCACTATCACTGCTCTATTCCTTTTTATATTTATTAACCAAAACAGAATATGACTATTGATCCTAACATCAATAGAAGTCTAGTGGCAATTTCCTTTCTCTGTGTTAAAAGTCACACATAAGGACTCCGGAATCCGGCATCATGGCTGCAGCCGTGCCCCGTGCTTCTCTCTCTCCCCACTGTTCCCACTCGTGTTCCTCCTGCTCCTGTCCGCTCCACATGGCGGCAGCGGCCTGCACACCAAGGGCGTCCTTCCCCTAGATACAGTCACTTTCTACAAGGTCATTCCCAAAAGCAAGTTCGTCTTGGTGAAGTTCGACACCCAGTATCCCTACGGTGAGAAGCAGGATGAGTTCAAGCGTCTGGCTGAAAACTCGGCCTCCAGCGATGATCTCTTGGTGGCAGAGGTGGGGGTCTCAGATTATGGTGACAAGCTGAATATGGGGCTGAGTGAGAAATACAAGCTAGACAGTGAGAAGCACCCGGTCTTCTACCTCTTCCGGGATGGAGACTTTGAGAACCCAACCCTTTATAGTGGGGCAGTAAGGTTGACGCCATCCAGCTAAAGGAGCACGGGGTCTACCTGGGTGTGCCGGGTTGCCTGCCCGCATGTGATGCTCTTGCTGGGGAGTTCATCAGGCCTCTGCCGTGGAGGCCCGCCAGGCCCTCTTGAAGCGAGGGCAGGACAACCTGGCAGATGTGAAAGAGACTAAAAAGAAGTGGGCCAAACAATACCTGAAGATCATGGGGAAAATCTTAGACCAAGGTGAAGACTTCCCAGCATCAGAGATGACCCGGATTGCCCAACTGATTGAGAAAAACAAGATGCGTGCTAGTAAGAAGGAAGAACTCCAGAAGAGCTTGAACATCCTGACTGCCTTCCAGAAGAAGGCTGAGAGGGAGGAGCTATAAAAAGCCACTCCAGTATTTGGTGGGGGTAGGAGGGGGAAGAGTTACCTTCTGGCTGTGAGGCCCTCCTGGGATTTAATGGTGTCCCACTGCTTGGCACATCTCTAGAGCCAGTCAGAGCATAGCTGGAACACTTACTCAGAGGGCTTGTGAAATATCCCCCCTCAGAAGGAATTGGTGCTATAAAGAGTGTACTGCCCAGGTCCTTGACAGATGTAATTCTGATCCAATTAAAGTTTCAGTGTTTTGTTTAAGTGGAAATAAATAGATAGATGGATAGATAGATAGATAGATAGATAGATAGATAGATAGATAGATAAATTTTTAAAAGTTACACATAAGCTTTAAACAAGTACTTGTTACAATGAATGCACTAATTTTTTTCTGTTCCATTAACAGTCATGGTTATCGGGCCTCCCTGGTGCCGCAAGGGGTTGAGTGCGGCACTGTGGGGCTACCACAGGTGATCCCCACCAGCAGGAGGACCCACCTGGCGCGGCAGACCTCTCCTGCCTTGCCCACTGCTCCCCTCAGCAGTGTACTTCCGATGCTCTTCCTGTTCTGCTCCCCACTTTGTCTCTAGTGGGTCCTTTCAGTCTCCTGCGCCTATGGTCTGTGCCCCAGTTATTGTATGCATAAGTACATAAATAAAATCTTTAAAAAAAAGCCATGGTTACGTAAGTGATTCAAGGAACCACTTGAGTCACACACTTGTTAGATTTCGTTAACCAGAATTTCGGTGTCATTGCTAGAGACTGAAAGTTCAAAAGCTTTCCCACATGAATGAGAACTTACAGGAGTGGGGTATTCTTGACAGCATCAGAACATCCCAGAAAGTATTTGGCATTTGCTCAGTGATTGCAACATAATGGATTTTTCCCCAAGGGGGAAGGTGAGAGGCAACAATGATTGCCAGCTAAAGACCATCCCCAAATTTAGATTTATCATGATCTATCATGATTTATCATGATTTATACATGATCACTAATCAGGCCCTTTCTCACCTCTCAAAGCTTACATGGGACTCTCTCCAGAGTAATTTGACCTGCTCTGATTTTATTATTATATACCACCTAGTTCTCCACAACCCTTAATCCAGGCTGACTCTCCAGTTGAATTGTCTGTTGGAATTTGGAATTGGAGAGTAAGAGATGAAAGTAGATATTGTGATTGAAGAGTAAAGAGTAACAAAATGCTTTAGATTGCAAAATAATAAGCAGTACTATATGGTTCTAAGTGAACAATGAAATCTAGAAATTGAATAAACAAAGGTTCAAACTGAAACTCCAATAAAGAAAGGTCTTATTTTCTTATTTCATATTAACTCTACATTCTTCTACTTTATATGTCACATATAAGATTTTTACATGAATTCCTTCTAGTTACTACCAAAAGTAAAATTTGAATGACAAAGCTTTCTTAAGTTCTTGTCTTCTCAAAGATAAGAATCTTATTAGACATTATGAAGTTTGGTCAGTCAGAAACTAAAATGTTGATGCCCACCACAGTAATGATCATATTTTTATTAGCCAAGTTGCGTTCTTTAAAAGTATATGATACTAGTGGACCTTTCCAAGACCCTTTTTTTCACTCTACATAAAGGGTTTGTTGTGTTTTTGTTGTTGTTGTTGTTTTTAATTCTGAGATACAGTCTTTAAGTCTAGAGAGAAATCAGTGAATTCAAGCAAGATGTCAATAAGCAAAGAAAAACTCAGGTTCCCAATCCAAGCTTTAGGACATTCAGTGTTTTAGAGGGGGAATTACAAGCCATTACTGGAATCCTAGTTGAAGTTGAAAAGGAAGCAATATAGGGACATTGTGCTGGGCAAGGGCCCCGTGATAGCACCTTGAATGCCTCTGTGACTTGACTCCAAGAAGTGTCTTAGGCTGGATATCTGAACTAAAGGGTGAGTCTGAAGCAAAACCTATTGGTGTATTTTGTGTTGTCACCTCCAGACAGAATAGTATTAATGGTTAGAGTCAGGAAAGGTCGTTGTGATGCTAATATATAGAAAATATGGTCTCTATCTTAGGTATCCCTTCAGTGTCCCTGATAATGTTCCACCCCAAAATTTGCTTAGTGCAAAGAAGAGAACAAAAATGTTTGTTTACAATTTACATAGATTTAGGGAAGCAGCAAATGTATCTCAATGTGCACATGAATATAAAATAGCCAAACCGGCTTGGAAAAGTATTTTTTTCTTTATCTGTTCAATTGGAAAAAACACCCAGAATTTGTAAAAAACTGAAAGTCATCAAGAAAGCAACAAAAAAGCAAAAAAGACATAGAGAAAGTAGCAAATAATAGAAAATGAATATAATGCCAATTAATATATGACAACCATCCTCTCACTAATGAGGAAAATTCAACATCTTGGAAAGTGGGATAGTGTTTGAAGAGAGATAAACAATGGCATGTATATTCTTTTTTAGATGTTGATTTAAAATCCTGAATATTTGAAGACAGAAAGAAAATATTCAAGAGTTTTGTTTTCAGGTATGGTGATTAAAATATAGTTATTTTTTAAAGATAAAGAATCTCCCTTTTTAAGAAACACAGATGAAATTATATGACATCTGGGATTTGTTTCAAAATAAACCGGTGGGTGTGTAGAGATAAAACAAGATTGACCAAAAGTAGAAAATTGGTGAAGCTCAATAATGGGTACATGGGGTTCAGTAAACTACTTACTCTCTGTGTATTCTAAAATTTCCTATCACAAATTTTAATGATGCATTTAAAAAATACTCCCATAATTGAAAAAGTCTAAGCTGGCTAAATCTAGCCAAATGGATGGATCTGTAGCTCCACCAATGTGCAATGTTGATTGTATCTGAAGAAAGACAGGCGGGGACCAGGAGCTGGAGGGAGCTGCTAACACTAGAAGGGGGTGTACAGTGACTCAGGTTGGGAAGTTGAGCTTTGTACAGTGACACAGTGGGGTGGGGTTATGAAGAAACTGATGTATGAGAGGTAACTGTGGAGGAAGGACCAACACGAGGCGGAGATACATGACTAAGGCAGGATATGAAACTGCATGGGGAAATTATTGGAGAAAATATTAGAGCAGTAACAGTTCAGAAAAGTTGGTTGTGAGGAATCCATCTTCAAAGGCAAATCTTAGATAAGAAAATTCTGTTGATTAAGTCCAACATTCTTACATTCAGGTATGCATAGGGAATGTTTAAAAACTGAGGAGTTTAGGAAGTGTGTGCTAATTAAAGTAACTCAGAGAACTAGAGGAAATTAACAAGGAGGGATTGAATTCAAGGGAACTGAACTAGTTGGAGGGATGAGCTAGGGAGCAAATTATATATGGTTGTGACCCTAAACCTTCTTTCCACCCTAGTCTGGCCACTATGTTTTCCCTAATGAAGTAGTAAGAGTTTCTATAGCACCATTCCAGAAATAGTACTCTGGACAGTCAATGTGTTTCTTTTTAAACTAAACACAAAAGAAGTAGTGTTTGAGAAAATTGGATGTGTTCTGTAACATATTGTGAAGGTTCTAGAAAAGAAGAAAACAGTAACTATGTAAGTGTTTTCAAAAGTGTTTGAAGTTGTTTTCAAAAATGAATAAATACACTACTACATCATGGCTTACTGAGTTCATTGGAAGCACCATTATGACAGAAACATACAGACATGCTGAATAATTATAGCAACAGCAACAACAATGAAATACAGAGCTGAGATTGAGAGAAAGAAGGAGAAAGTCCTATTGTTAGAAAAGAAAATGTTGTGTGGAAGGGAGGTAATTAAAAGCCAGACTCTCACTCTGGGCCTTATAGGATGGAAACCCAGGTTTCCCACAAAGGGACAGGAGATGTGCCCTGCAGTGTGGAGATTAAAACTAGGACCCCTGCTAAAGCCAGGTTTTGTGAATACTGGCACAATAGACTGGACTGAGCTCCAAATGGGGGGGGGGGGGGGAGGGGACCTGTGANGGGGGGGGGGGGGGGGGGGGGGGGACCTGTGAGAAACTCACCCAAAGCTGTATAATTAATAAACACAGGGTCTGAATTTTTACTACCTTTGTGGTCAGAGAACCCTAAGTGGAGAAACTTACATAAAAACTAGTGCAAGTGAGAGAAAATATTTTATATATGTACATATATGTACACATACATATATATGACAAGGGACTTACAACTAGAATATATAAAGAACACCTATGAATCAATAAGAAAATGACAGTATAATGGGAAATGGACAAAATTTCAACCTAGCTCCTTCAAAGAAAAGATTTCAAATGGCCACTATTCATAACAAAAAGTCACTTAATTTCATTAATATCAGGAAGATGTAAAGAAAACCTACAGTGATATACAGACAGCACAATCACTAGAATAGCTACAATAAAAGTGGTGGAAAATAATAAAGGTTGATACGGTACCCACATAAATGTAGTAAGCATTTACTATAAAAAAATGAAATAATGGTGACAACTGATTTCTAGGGAGTTGAAAACAAGATAGAACTAAATACAAAAATAATATGGAAGTTTGGTGTGGTCATAATCTTTCTGCATTTCTTGTGTTGTTTAGGAGTTACCTAATATGTAGATTTAGACTTTATTAAAGTAAGTATTACATACTCTTCTCCATGCTAAAAACACATTATTTATACTGTTTTATTAGCCTGTTAAAAAGCTAAAGGTGGGCTCCCTGGTGGCGCAAAGGGTTGAGCGCCACACTGTGAAGTATCAGCCGCACAGCAGTGTGAGTTCGATCCCCTGCCAGGGAGGGGACCCACATGGCACAACAGAACTCTCCTGCCTTGCTCGCTGCTCCCCTCAGCAGTGTGTTTCAGTGGATCTTCCTATTCTGTGCCCCACTCTGTCTCTGGTGAATCCTCTCACCTCCCACACCTCTGGCCTATACCCCAGCTCTTGTATGCACAAATAAATAAACCTTTTTTTAAAAAATCTAAAGGTAACATTGAAATAATGGCTATGAAATATACAGTTATCAAACTTGTCAATGCAATTGGCATTTTGAGTAAGATAGCCCTTTCTATAGTTAGTAATCCTAGCCTCTGCTTATGAAATGCCAACAATAGTACTCAATGTGAAACACAAAAATGCTCTCACATATTTCTAAACATCCCATATAAGATTGGTGACACTACTAGTGGAGAACCATATTGTTTGAAATCTAGAAGGAGGGAACTAAAGGAAATATAAACAGATCAATGGAAGACAAGAAAGAGGTGATAAAGAAAAATTCAAGGAAGAATCAATGGAAAACCTCATCACATCTATTAGTTTCATTTTATAGACATTTATATGATGTCTTAATTTATTTGAATAGACATGTTTATCATCTGTATATTCACAGCTTTTGTTTTGCAACTTGTATCCTATTTCCTATATATCAGTCATAGGTACTATCTTTTTCTCATGAAACCTAATATGAAAAAAAACAGACTGACTAGAACTGTAGAGACATATTCTTCAACAAAGTAAAATTAGTAATTAGTAATGAATACCTCAAAGATCTAGAATCCTAATTAATGATAACACTTAACTGATCTGAATCCATAAAGCATTCATTTTTTAACACCAAATAATTAATTGGTTAGATCTAATTTATTACTTTTTCTCTCTTTTCTTAGATAAACTTTCCATCTTGAACAATACAAGTATTTGGTAAAATAGTATTTTTAAATTTCTTATTTTCTTTCATAGTAAACACTGAAATATTCCAAAAGATACCACTTTGGAATAAAGACACAGTTGAGCTATTTTTACACTATTTAGCAGCCAAATGCAATCGATTCTTTCAAACCTTGTCTTATGTAAACACTCCCCCCCACCCTACCCCCATCAAAACACTTTCCTCCTTTAGATTCCATGATAATGAGTAATGTTTTCTACCTACTTCATTGCCATTTCTTTGGTTTCCTTCATGGTTGCCTTTTCTCCCTCTTTGTATCCCTTAATATTGGTACCCTTGTGAGTCTTTCCCCCTGGTGCTGAAGGATTAAGTTCTGAGATCAGACAAGCTAGATTTAAGTTCTGAAATCACACTTTGTACTTAATAACCTCAGGTCTTTAATGGTCAGTTTCTTCAACAATTAAAGGGAATAAGTACTATTTTCAGAAAAACAGAACCTGTAGCAGACACACACATACACACACACAGAACGGGAAAGAGAGAGAGAGAGAGAGAGAGATTTATTAAAAGGAACTGACTTACACATTTATAGAGGCTAACAAGTACCAAGCTCTGTACTCAGCAAGCTTGAGACTCAGGAAAGCTGATGTAGTTTCTGCTGAACAGGATTAATACTCTAGACGAATCATTGTTTCGGGTCTATTCTGAAGGTAGGAAAAGGGCAATGTCTAAACTCCAGGCAGTAACATAGAAGGAAATCTCAGTTTTTTGTTCCATTCAAGCCTTAAACACACATTAAGAAGGCAATCCTCTTTACTCTACCAACAGAAATGTTAATCTCATCCAAAAACACCCTCACAGCCATCCAGAATAATGTGTGACCAGATATCTGGGCATCCAGGACCCATTCAAGTTCACATATAAAATTACATCACAAGTAAGAATTAAATAAGATAATATACAGCCAAATGCTTTCCACAAGTGAGATATTAACAATGCAATAAATGTTATGCCTGTCATTATTATTCTACACACTTATATCCATGCTCTTGGGTTCAGTGATTGAATGACTCCCAAATATTTATCTCCTATCCACTGGGCAGCATAGCATTCATTGTCATTCTCCAGAACTTTGCTTCTGTAGCATTCATTATGTTAATAAGTAATTCCAATATATAGTGCCTAGTTACACACTCAGTAACCTGAAAATTAGCCCTTCTTCTACTTTCACTCACCTCCCACATTTAATCAGCAATCAAATCCTGTTCATTCTACCTCTTAAACATCTTTGGTAGTCTTTTCGTTTCTCATAGCTACTTAATTTGTCTCACCTGTATTAGTACATATTCTCGTAGTTCGTCACCCTGCTCAGACACAAATATGATTTATTATTACTCCTCTGTTTAAAATCTTTCAGTAGTTCCTCATTGTCAAACTCCTTGGCATGGCATGGCTTCCAAGACTTCTATAATCTGATCCCAGAAAATTCCCCCAGCCTCATCATTTAATGTACTTATATCACACTCAGTATCTAGGCATGAAAAGTATTTCTCTAAATGGGCTCTGCTGTTTCATTTTTCCACATCTTTTCTTAAAATACAAGCTCTTCTGAAATGCCCATGCTCACCTCATCAGTACCTACTCATTTTTCAGGATTCAGCTCAACCATCATCTACTCTTTGAAGAGTTTGTTTTGATTTTTTTTACTGTATTCTCATGTAAAATTGATTATTACTCTACATTCCCACTTTCCCCTAAACATACTCTTAGAAAAGTGCCTATAAAATTGTACTGCACATATTTATTCATTAGATTACATGTCTTTTTGAAGACTGGGAACGTGACTTATTAATCTTTGTATCCATAGCCTGGCACCACACTAGGGGAAGCTCCCACTGTCTGAAAAGTAGAGTGTTCTGTTAAGTCTAAAGTAAAGAAAGCAATTACCATGGAAAAAATTTGGAGTGTTTCCCAGACCCAAAACAACCTACCCAATCATATTAAATAATGCATCAAACCTAAAAACACACTAACATTAAGTAAACACAGGAATGATGTGATACACACCCTGTAAAGTAGTTCCCAGGAAAGGAGCTTGACTTTCACGCACCACCTCTGGAGGGCTGCAGCCAAACAGCCCTTGGTACTATTTCCACTTTTTAATCTGTTGTCGCATAGCAGCGTGAGTTGATCTAGCGGCTCGAGATCTATCCCCTGCTAGGGAGGGGATCCACACGGCTCAGCAGATCTCTCATGAGCTTTGCCTGCTGCTCCCCTCAGCAGTGTATTTCAGTTGATCTGTCTTTTCTGTTCCCTGCTCTGTCTCTGGTGAATCCTCTCACCTCCCGTGCCTCTGGCCTGTACCTCAGCTCTTTTAGGCATAAATAAATAAATCTTTAAGAAAAACATTTTTAAAGAGTAAAAGTCTTCATATTTCTTTTGTTTGCACAGACAGGTGCTAATGTAGGTCTTTCATAGAAGCAAAGTGGCATAACATGAACTTTCAAAAAGCTGGGCATAAGTATTTATACTCAATATTTGGTGAAAAAAATGGATGTATGAAATTTGAGTACAGAGTATAAGGAAGTATTCCATAAGCGCATGAACCAAAGGAATGGAGAAACATCTAAAGTTCTCGCCATAAGTTTTCAACTTCTCTCATTACATAGTATTTGTTAAAGTTCCAGAATAACTGCTTGGGTAGATGTTGGTTGAACTAATACTGAGAACATATAAGCTGCAGTTTTTGGTGTAAAAGCATACTCCTTTAAAACATTGAAATCTTAACTAGCTTGTCTTTGACATTTTCCAAATATATCTAAAATGTCAGAGCCAGCACTTGGGGCCTACAAATATTCTGAGTGAAAGCTCAAGGCTTCAAGTTGTGTGCAGTCACAGGTTTAAAATAGGAACAAGTTCCATGTAGACTACAAGTTATTTGAAGACTGTGAGGACATTAGAAGAGAGTAATTTTATCTGGGAGAGGAAAGCTGGAAGGTAGGAGTCTAAGAGATTACCGACCTATTATCTGAAGATTAAAATAAACACACACACGAACTATTACTCTCAAATATGAGAATCTCAGCAAGAGTTCAATATGTAACCTAGTCCCTATCCTAAAGAGCAGCCTGCTGATTTTTTAGTAAAATAAACACAACTGTGAGCATACATAAAGTAATAAGATACAACACGTAGCAGTATAAAATGAGAAATTTATACTAAACATGAAAAGATATGTTCATTTGCAATAAGAGGAGAAAAAATAAGTTGCAACAGTCTCTTCAAGTGACAAGATTTCTTTTGCATCATTACTAGTGAATTAAATTTATTGCATGGTGCTGTGAAGAAAGGTATCAACATTGTGATTTTTCCGTATGTTTATATCCTAAATCCTGTTTTCAGTATGCTGGAGGAGACAGTTAAAGTAGACTTTTATATAATCAGATGGTAAAGAAACTTGTTGAAATTTTCTGAGAAATTTCCCCAGATTAAAAACTTTTTAGAATTTAAGAGACAAAAAGACCTCCCAGGATTCACATTCTTACTGAAATGATGTCATAGCTTAATAGATCAAATTTGAAAGGGCAGATAAACAGTAAAATAATAGTTGCTTTGGTCAAAGAAATATAGAAATTAGTCTAGACACATAGAGTGAACAGATAGTGATTTGAAGTGTACTTGTTTTTCATGACTGAACTGTCCTGAATTCAAAGGAATGTGGATTTTAAGGAACTGTGCATAACTTTGATATACAGTTTCAAAATTAGATTCATCGATTTTCATATCTATAAATGAGTGCCAGCATATGTCTAAGGTGTGATGTACTTCCCTTACTATTGTGGTTCAGTTTCTAAGTAACGTGTATTGACTGAGCATTTATTGTACTCCAATTGCGCAAAGCACCTTACATGTATTTTCTGTTTGAAGAAAAACTCATTGAACTAATAGTAGTAAATGATGTTCATCCAAAAGATGAACTAGCCCTGGAATTTCAATGACAAATCTGTGAATCTCAGGACTATGCTGAAGTTATGGTCAAGCTCTGAGTAATGTCCACCTGATTCTGGGAATTATACTCTAGTTCATGAAACTATTCTAGGTTTGTTGCTGCTCTGATTAGGTTCAGCTGCCCATATTGATAACCTAGAACACAAAATAACAATGTCCCAGAAAGACAGATTTATTTCTCTTTCATTTAAAAGAAATTAGAAAGTAGGGGCCTCCCCGGTGGCGCAGTGGGTTAAGCAACACACTATGAAGCAAACCGCAGCCACTGCAGCACGAGTTCGATCCCTGCTGCCGGCCAGGGAGGGGACCCACATGG
>JAGFMF010011413.1:2360425-2406529 GCA_019455555.1 Galemys pyrenaicus
CTGCTCCCCTCAGCAGTGTACTTCTGTTGATCTGCCTGTTCTGCTCCTGCTCTCTGTGGTGAATCCTCTCACCCCCCTACACCTCTGGCCTGTACCCCAGTGCTTGTACGCATAAATAAATAAATCTTTAAAAAAAAAAAAAGAAATTAGAAAGTAGAAAATTCACAGCTATATGTCAACTTATGGACATTCGAGACAGTAATTTCTTCTACATTTCAGTTTTTCCATGTAAGCATATGTAGGATTTTGTTTTATCTCCACTATAAATTTACTAGCTATAACTGCTTGCTTTAGTTTTTTTCTTTGTGTGCTTTATTTTTGCTAGATTCTACTGCTGTGTCTTCAAGTTTACTAATCCTGTCTTTTGAGTGTTTAATCTGCTCCTTTGTGCAAATGCCATCTAAAATTTTTATTTCAGAAGTTGTAATTTTAATCTCTAGAAATTCCAGTTTTATCTTTAATTTATCCCTTTAAGCAAATGGAATATATTTATAATATCCGTTTTAATGTTGTTGAATGTTGATTCCATCATCTCTGTCACTTCTGGCTTTGCTTATGTTGATGGACCTTTCTCCTCATTGTAGACTACATTTTCTACTTCTTGATAGATACTAGTACTCTTGCTAGTTCCTAGGTATTGTCATGGTCTTCTGCCTGTTCCTTAAGTGCTGTTCTTCCTAGAAACACCAGCATTATAGCTCACTCCTCCTTTTCTGCTCTGTATACGCTCGCTAGGTGATCTCATTCATTCTCATAATTTTAACTACCATTTATATGATGATATAATTTAATTATATCCTTTGCTTTTCAGATCTCTCTCCAGAGTACTAGAGTCAGCTGCCCACTCTACCTCTCCACCTACATGTCCAAAGTCATCTCAAACTCAATATATCCAAAGTCAACTTACCAAATTCTCCCTCGAAAGCTGTTCAACCTCTTGCATTTCCCAATTCGGTGAATGGCATCATCAACACATAATCACAAAAGCCAGGACTCTGAGTCATCCTTCTTTGTAATGGATGCTGTGGTTATCCCCTCTCAGCCTCTGTCCTTTCTGTGGATCATCACCTCAGTTTTCATTAGAATGTCTACACCTGTCATCACAGCTTTGGGAGAAGTCAACTCCCTTGGATCTAGGTGCCAGGAATATGTCTTTATTCTCAAATATTTAGCTTTATAATTATGGCCACTATTTTTAGTTTATGTAAAGACATAAAGTGCCAATTTTCAGTGGCGTTTTCTCTCCTTCTGAAAGAGCTTCCAAAAGAGACTCTTGTCTCTCTTTGCACCTATATAGAGAAGTTTATAACCATGGGAATTGTTGACAGCTGTCATTTGGCTATAAAACTAACACAAAGGAAGGAAAAGCAATGAAACAAGAAAGAAAGCGTCCTAACGACTTTACTGAGCTGTTGAATCATTCAGTCCTATAGTTCACCTTTCCACTTGATTTTCTATCTAGATGGGTAAGTTTGGTTTATTGACTAAGCCAGTCAGAGTTGGGTTTTTTTCTAAAACATTTATTTATTTATGCATACAAGAGCTGGGTACAGGCCAGAGTCACAGGAGGTGAGAGGATTCACCAGAGACAGAGTGGGGAGCAGAACAGGCAGGTGGATTGAAGCACACTGCTGAGGGGAGCAGCGGGCGAGGCAGGAGAGGTCTGCTGTGCCATGTGGGTCCCCTCCCTAGCTGGGGATCGAACTTGCACTGCTGTGCAATAGATGCTTCACAGTGTGAAGCTCAACCCGCTGCGCCACCAGGGAGGCCCCAAAGTTGGGTTTTCTACTGCTTGTAACCAAAAGTTATCATAACTGATAACAGCCTTCGTACTTCATCTCCAAATACAGGCAATTACTCACTAGGTTCTATAATGCCTAGTTGTCCTCAATTCTATCTCCTATCAATGCCTGTGCCTTAACTCAAGCTCTTTTATTTTCTCTATAATACTTTAACAGGGCCCAGTCATACCATACTCTACACAGGGATCTTTCTAAAATGTATATCTTATCAAAATTTCATCTGTGTATAATTCTGGCTTTCTATTTCTTCCAGAAAAAAACCCACATTCCTTAGCCTATTATACATGTTCCTTCATGATACCAGTCATCCCCATTACTTATTCTGTGTCTCTTCCTGTCACACTCCCCAATTCCATTGTGCCACCAGCAATGTTGAACTTTGCTGAACCATAATACTCTTTCATCTCAGGCCTTTAGGACTTTGTTCTTGCTACCTCCTCCCCCATCCCCAGGGCTCTCATCCACTTGTCTCTTCCCCTCCTCCACATAAATACACACTCCTAGTCATTTTCAATTCAAATGTTCTTTGAACACTTTCCTGACCTTGTCTGAGTCTAGGATAACTATGCATCCAAAGCACCTGGTGTATTTTCCTACCATAATGTTTATTACCTGTCTCTTCCTACATATACATGTCTCTTTCTCTGCACTGTAAGCACTTTGAAGACAAAGAATACTCTCTTACGTCCTTGTATCTCTATTTCTGGGACTTAATAAGGTGCCTGAAATATAATATACTTGAATAACATGTTTTTTGAATGGATCAATAATTATGTGGTCAATGGACAGAAGGATTTCTGATGTTGACACTATTTGAAAGCCTTGACATTTCCTGCTCTAAATGTGTTTCTGATTTCTTTTTTTAAAGATTTATTTATTTATACATACAAGAGCTGGGGAACATGGCAGAGTCCAGGGCGGTGAGAGGATTCACCAGAGACAGAGTGGGGAGCAGAAGAGGCAAACTGACTGAAAAACACTGCTGAGGGGAGCAGTGGGTGAGGCAGGAGAGGTCTGCTTTTCCATGTGGGTCCCCTCCCTGGCCTGCAGCAGGGATCGAACTTGTGCTGCAGTGGCTGCAGTTTGCTTCATAGTGTGTTGCTTAACCCACTGCACCACCAGGGAGGCCCATGTGTTTCTGATTTCTAAGCATAAACCTTCTTCTTTTAGGTCAGAGGGTTCTAGGTAGGCAGAGAAGGAAAACAAAACTGGGCCCTGTTAAAATATTATATAGAAGGAAGACAGGTTGTCTTTTACTCTTCTGGCTATCCAGTAAGCTGTCCTTTCTTTCACCATTTTCCTCCACCACCTTTATATGCCCAGTGTGGGTGCAAACTTTGCTGATCAACCCAACAGCATATTCAGACCTCAGTTCAGACTTCTCAAATGAAAGTTTGCCAGTAGATGTACAGTAAACATTTAAAAAATTTCCACTTATCTAACTTATACGTTACCAAATTTGTGTCTCTGAAAAACTGTAGGCCTTGACATGAATAAATCTGGATTCTTTTTACACTGATCAAGTGAATTGTAGCCTTTCTCATCCTAATCCTTAATCTCTGTGACTTTACAGTTAGATGTGACTAATGAGTGAAGAAATTAGTTATGGTACTCTGATTGTGGATGATGTTCCTAACAGCTTCACAATCAGTTTCCACAAATCTTCAGTAAAGAAACTCGAATTTAATTAAGGCAGAGAGGGTTTGCTTGACTGAAGCGAGGTCAAAGGCTTGTGTTCTAGGATTTGTTAGAAAATTAAGCAGCAGGGAGGACATATATGGGAAGGGAGTCAGATTTCAATGGTCACTTGTGAGTGGTGTGGCTAGGAGTTGGGGGTGGACCTAACTAGGAAAGACTAGCGGAGTGCGGGATGCCCAACGGCACCACAGTATAAGACAGGCCTTGTTCAATCTACAATAGCACTGAACAAGTTCTCTTCCCTAGCGTGTCGAGAGGCCATAGTAACAGTGCAACCAGCAAAACGCCCCGGAGCATGCGCATTGAGAGCGAGTCGGACCGTGTCTTCAACAACGTAGCCCTCTTTTCATCGGTCGGAGAACTACAACTCCCAAGAGGCCACTCGGCGCCGAGTCACCGCCTCCCGCTGTGGCCTTGCCCAGTCCCCTCCCCCGGCCCCGCCCCCCAGCTAGTCCCTCCCCTCCCGCCGAGCGTGTGTCAGTCAGTGACCCAGAGGCGGTGTGAGGCGGAGGGACCGTCGGGGGGCGCCGCCGCCGCCGCCTCCACCAGCAGCGCCCGCCGTGACGCGCGAGCGGATCTGTCTCGAGCCCTCCGGGAACGCACCACAGAGTGGGCCCCGCGCCGTCTCTCCGCCGCGGTCCCTGAGCGCTCGGCTCCGCGGCCAACTTCCCGTCACAGCTCGGCCGGCAGGCGCGGGAGGCGGCGGCGCGACGCCGGCCTGTCTGCTCGCGCTCCCCGCGCGCGCTCGCCTCGCCCGCCCGCTCCGGCCCTCGGGGCCGCGCTGATCCGGCCGCCAGCAGTTGTCCGGTGAGTGTGGCCGCGGCGCCGCGGGGGCGGTCGCGGCGAGGTCGGGAGGGGGCCGGGGCGGGCGGACGGCCGCTTCCCCGGGGGTCGGCGGCTCTCCCGCCCGCCGGCGCGCGGCCGGGCCCGAGGCGGTGGGAGCGGAGTTGCGGCGCCGGCGTCCCGCGCCCTCGCAGGAGGGGGCGCCTTTGTCAGGGCCGGGCCCCCGCCGCCCGGGGACGGGGCGCGGGGCCGGGGCCGAGCCCGGCGCCCCTCGCTCGGCGGCGGAGGGGAGCCCCGCGGGCCGGGAGGGAGGGAGAAGGGAAAGAGAAACAAAGGCGGTGGGCTTTTCTTTGTTCGTGCGAGCCGGCTAACTTCTTCCTCCTGCCTTACATAATGCAGACTTTCAAGTTACTCCTTTCTGGGGTGCGATCCTTGTTAGCACCCGCGCGTCTGTCGCGTTTCCTTTCGTCTCTGGGGTTCAGAGCATTTAACAGCATTAATGACACCTCCGGGCCCCCGCGAAGCAAGTTAATGCCCCCGTTTCCGTGTGTGGGTAAACTGAGACCCGGAGGAGCTCTTGATGGATGGAAGTGCTTGATCTGCACCGCGCCTGGTCGGGCCTGAGGACCTGCAAGCCCTTAGGAGTTAGACTTCGCTCTCCAGTGCCCCGTGGAAAAGTTAAAGATGCTTATTTTACTTACAGGTTAACTGAAGTCTAAAAGTGGTCTGGGCAATTGTTGGGTAGTTCCAACCGTAACTATTCCTTACATAGTTTTGAATATTAAGACCTCAAAGGACTTTTGGAAAATGCCACGAGTGGGGAAAAGACTAAATCTTAAACTCACCTCACCATCGACTTTTTATTTTTGTACGTGCAGATCTTTTACTAGACAAGAGAGAAATGACTGGGGAGGGTCATTGGCGGGGGCGGGGCAGAGTTTTGTTTTTACTGTAGATTTAACAGATTTTAATCACTGCACACAAGGAAATGTGTCTTGGTTTTAACAGTTCCAGCAGCCTTCCTATGCTTTAGTCATCAGTGTATCAGCAAATATTATTTGCACATTATCCCTAAGGTTCTGGGTGCTAAGGCCTGAGGCTTTAAGTGTATGAAAAGGTCATCTGTTTGTTTTGGTTCAAACATTACGTACTTTTCTGCAAAATGTTATTGTTTTCACAGTATCTGGTCTTTTGTTTCAGAGCTGGCATTGTCTTTTTCTACACAGAATATGTGTTTTATAATTGAAGAGAAACAAAGTGGTTTTTAAATTTAATTTGCATAGTAGTGCGAATTTAAATTTTTGAATTGAAGCTCCAGTTTCTTCAGTTCTTCTGTTTCCGTTTATGATGTTTTCTTTATAACTATGAAAACGTTTTCTCAGAGCTATCCGATTTACATTTCTTAAAACATTGTCCTTATAGCACAAATACAGCCTGTGAATTCCTAACTTTTTATTCATGCCAATAACTCTTCTGGAAGAAAATACTTAGAATAAAATTTACTTTGTAGTTTAACTAAATTGGAAGGTAATAAAAATTTAAATTAAGCATCATTTCTACTATTTTCTGAGGTGAATAATCATCAGAACTGTGATTAACAGTGAGTACTTTCACTTATTTTAAATTCTCTTGAATTTAATTTTCTATTATATAGTTGTTCCCCAGATTTCTGATGGTGTTTCCATCAGAAAGTGAGACTTTAAAAAAAAAAATTTTCCCTGCCCCCACTTCCAATCCTCTAACCAGTTTCCTTTCTCTGTAGTATGTTAAAAGAAATCTTTGAGTTTTAAACACATAATTAGAAAATGTGATAGTTTAGTGTATGGAAAGTTGCATGTAGTAAAGTGTTTATAATGCCTCATCACTTAGGTTTTTGTTAGTGTTAATGAAGTGCTGTAATATAATAGTAATCCTATTTATTGACTTTTAAAAAGTGAGCTGGAAATTGTGCCTGAGTAGCAAATACTTAAGGGGAGGAAATCTATGCTCTTACTAAAATTATCAATTTTGAGACCTTAGTTATTTTTGTTGAACTTTCTCTGTAGCATTTACAAACAGACTTAACAGAATGTGTGAAGAAGTCACTAACACGATGTCTTTGTCCAATCACAAAGGCAGAAAAATTAGTGTTAAATGGTGAAATCTGGCATTGCCAGTTTCCTAATTTCATTGGGACTGCTTAAAGGAAATTGAAAAGTATAGGGCAGGGAACTGAGTCTAGCTAGTAATGCTGAGTGGTACTCAGGCAAGTTTCAAGGGGAAGCCTATGTATGTTTCCATTTGTTTCAGCCTCCTGTCAGGTTGTCATAATGTCACTTGTATATTGAGAGTTCTGTCATTTCAGAATATGTCTTATTGTCCACTAGGTTATCAGATGATAAGACTAGTAGTCCTGCTTTGTGAACAACTGATGTTTTCAGACAGAATCCTCTGTAGATGGTAAAGATTTAAACACAAAGACTTAGATTTGAAAACTATCTCACATACATCCATCTGACCATGGCACGTCAATATAGAGTTATGTTAGTTAAATCAGAAAGGTTTATATTTTTTAATATGTATGTTTTAATGGTATATAGTATATTAAAACTTCATAGTGATAAATAATGTGATTGCACTGAGGTGGTTCTAGGAGTTACTTTGGAAAAACCATGCTATTCTGAAAGTTACAGTTATGTTTTTTAGTCAAGGAGTTTAAACACATTTAAGGGTCTGTGGGGAAAAGGAGGAAGATCAACAGAATAAAGTAAACCCAGTGAAGATGTTTTTAAAGTGTAAAATATTTAAGATTTTTGGCAGCATTATATAAAAGGACAGAATTCTAGGTAAAGGGACAAAACTCTAGGTAGAATTCTAAACAGTGAATTCCACTTAGCACTTTCTGTTTATAGATTTCTAGCCCTCTTTCCTAGATTCCCTCTAAATATATCACATGGGAAAAGTAAACAGAAATTATTCTTTCAAGGGATTGGGTTTGTTGTTTTTTTTTTTAACAGATGTGGTATAGTGAGGAATTTATTGTTTTTCTTTTTTTAAGTTTGACCTCTGCAGAGAAAATTTTTCTGGGACTAATACACAGGAACCTCAAGACAAGAAATATTGGTCAGCGAAAGATCTGGATATAATTTCAAATTATACCACTGGCTTTTTTCATATTATCTTGAAAGACCACTTACAGTATTTTTTCCTTCCAATGACTGAATATAAATGCCTAAATATTAGCTTGGTAGAGCCTACATAATTTTTGTTGTTGACAAATGAATTTGCAAGTAATAAAGAAAAAGCACAATTCTTGAATGAATGTTTAGGGTATCTCAGATTTTTTAAGAAAGTAAAATAATTGAAACATGTGAACATGTGTTTGCATAGCTTTCTTCAGAAGTGAAAAGAAAAGAGCTTCATCAAGTAATTTAAGAAAAACGTTACAGAGTCTAAGAAAATCTGATTTATTTTTCAGAATGTTGTATGTTTCAGATTCTTTTTTTGCCATGATAAATTTCATTTTAGAAAGAGTTTTACAGAGTACTCCTTATTTGGTCCTTGTAATTTTATACTTTAAAAATACTATTTATAGGAAAATAGAACTTTGGTACCTGTAAATGAGCAAATCTTGATCGCCCTTCCCCCCACACAGTCTTGACCATTCATGGAGTATTTTTTTTAAGATTTTAATAGAATACATACGTAATTTACTTCCTCTTCAAGGAATTTATGGCTGATTTTTATTTTATAATAGACCTCTTGGGATGATGTTAATTCTAAAAGTATGTATTAACCCCAGTTTCCTGCCATCTTCCACAGTTTCTTTTTCTATTATTTTTGGCTGTAGTTTGTTTTTTTCCCCTAAATTGTCTAAAATAAGCTAAGAAATGTTTAAACATGCTTGATTAAAATTACAGTTAGTACCTTATTATGCTAAACCTCACCTAAATTTCAACATACAAGGCTCATTGCACTCTGTTTTGAAGATGGAAGTACACTTAATTTTGAAGGGGAACCAAAGCAGAGATAACAAGTAAATTGCACCTTGGGTACCAAATGTGATTTCTTTGTGGTAGCTGCCAAGGATGTTAAGTTTAGAAAACTGGAGAGAGAGCACAGTGCTTACCGATTCCTGCTATTAGATAGGCAGTGGACTTTTGGCATGAATACCAATATTCATTCAGTAAGTATTTATCAGACTTCTTTTATAGTCAGGCACTGTTCTAGCTACTGATCTCCCATAGGCTAAAACTTCTGCCCTATAGTGTTTACATTCTAATAACAAGACAGACAATAAAAATAAGATATTTCTTGTTTTAAGGACAAATGCCCTGGTTTATTGAAGAAATAAATAGCAAGAAATGAGATGGGGAACTATACAATGAAGAGACTTAATAAGCATACAGTGTATCGGCATACCTCAGACTCTGCTTTTTGCAAACTAACTGTAAAAAGATGTTTATTAAAAATTGCAGAAATTTGGACACTTATTATATAACTGATGAAAACAAACTTAAATGTTTTAGGGGTTGATAATGTATTATGTATGGATTTTAAACAAGAGTCATTACCTATTAGACTCATATAGTATGACATTTATAAGTTAAAATTAAAATATGATGTCTAGATTTTTGCTTTAAAATAATTTGGAGGGGCGAGACTCAGAGATGAAACAAGATTGTTGTATGTTAAAAGGTGTTGAATGTGGCTGTTAGATACATGAGATTTCTTTGATTCTCTACTTTTGTGTATGCTTGAAAATTTGCATAACAGTTTTATACACACACAGAAGCAAAGTAGGAAGGGGAAGAGGGAGAACAGGTGTTAAGTATGGACTTGCAGAAAAGATATCATTGACAATGTGATAAGACCTTTGAGTAAAGACCTGAAGAAGGTACTCTTGGGGCATGATATTCCAGGCAGAGGGAAGAGTAAAAAAAATGGCCTTGAGGTAGTTTGATTAAGATGCAGTTTACTGTAAGAAAACCAATATTTCAGGCTTAGAGTGAAAGAGAGAGTAGCAAGGGATAAAGTCAAAAACATGAAGACAAGTAGACGAGACCTGATTGCGTAAGACCTAATTGTCTATACTTGCTTTAAAGGATATTTATGTATTTATTTAGTATTTATATATCTTCTACTTTAGTCACCCTGAAAGATGTACACTTTTTCAACAACACTAGCATTACTCAAAATATTTTTGGAATTTGTTTTTGTTTTTAATTGCCTTCTAAGCCAGTTTAAGAGCCACATGTGAAAGCAGCTCATTACTTTACATTCACTGCTTGTTTTGAAGGAAGAGGGGAGATTAGCCAAATAATATCTCATTTTATTTATAAGATGAGACTCAAAGGATTTTGACAGAAAAAAAATAAGAAATAACTTTAGGCTGTTTTTAAAAATCAGATTTACTCTGAGCAGGCAATTAATGTTTCTAAAAACTTAGATCCATCCATGGACTAAAAAGGAGTTTTAATCATATTCTGGACTCTTGTAGCATCATTTGAAATAAGAATATCACTTTGAGAGTGACTAATTAATGTGGGAGAAACTATTATACTCATTTGGATACATTAATGTTTAATGTCTGGTAGATTAAAATAGATGCACATATATAAGGCTATGCATGTTTCTTAATACTTGACTATTCAAAACAGTTATTACAGATAAGTTTAAGTCATGTATCCAAGACTAAAGAGATGGCATTTACAATGTATCGAAGTTGCGTTCACTTTCTTCTAGTTATGTCATATACTTGGGGAACTTAAAAACTAATTCACATTTAGTGTTAGAGATGAATCTGGGTCTCAGGTCTTCTTGTATTGATACTTCAATTCACAGATTAGTTGTTTCAAAAATATTTCCCATGTTTTCCAATAAAGAACTGTTATTAAATTAAAATATGGTTTAATGTAGAAAAATATTGGTTTTCCAAATTTGTGAGGCCACCTCCTCCCAAAAAACTTCCCTAAATATGTATTTTTTTAAACCTACTCATGAGATAATACTTAGGTAGAGTTCACTAGTTTTGAATGATTGCTATACTAGTTCACTTTAATAGTTTGGAATAAATTTTCCAACGTGAGAAACTAAATTTGTCTTAACAATATTTACTGACAATATTAAATAAAGAAGACCATTCTGTTTCTAGTTGTGCATAATGGGAGGAGGGCATGATATTTTCTTGTATATATTTTCAGTAATCTGTAGAATTGGGTTAAGTAGAATTTGTGAACTTTTTTGTTATATAAAGTAACTACTAAGAATATGATAGATAACTAAGGATTACTTTAACAAAGCTTCCTATTTTAATCATCTTTCAGGAAATTGTTAGGAATCTAGTTTTTTAATTTGCTTGGACTTTGTCCCTTTGGGGTGCGTGTGTGTGTGTATGTGTGTGTGTGATCAGATTCTTTTCTTTATATACTGTACATACTGTCAGGATTGAGCTACTAGGCTGGATTATTTAATATGTTTTGAGGACTAGCCTATTAGCTTGGAACAAGGAGCCCATGTTTAATTCCTGTGCTTTCAATTAATTCTAAAGATTTTAACAAGTTATCTTTGATTCATCAGTGAAAGAAAAGTGGCAGTAATTTTTCACAAAGGACTTTGAAATTCAATGATGGCGACCATAATAATGTGTGCCTCATTTTAAAATTGCTTTCAGTCTGTTGATTTAGTAGTGGGATTGTGAATCTGCTTTTCATTTCCATTTTTGTGCCATAAATAAATTACAGAGAAAGACAAGAAAGGGAGGGGAAGAAGCAAGAAGAAAGGAAAGAAAAAAATTGACTCACAAAATAATAAACTTATAAGCATGCATATTTCTTGTACCTTGGCTCTCCTTAAATGTCTATGACTTAGATAAGACTCAGATTTATAGTAGTAATAGAAATAATAGTAATAATTCTTCCATTTCAAGGAAAAATGTTGTTTTGCAAAAGAGATAACTGCTATTTTATGTTGACTTAAGCATTATGGCCATGATAAAGCCTATACTTAATTTTGGAATTAATAATAGTGATGATACTGCTGGTGACAACTAATAATAATTAAAAATTATGTGAAAAATCAGTCTATTGCTTAAGCTCTGCAGATTTTTGCAATATGGGGTGGTTATTTTCAGTTTGTGCATTGTCAGATACTCTTACTCCACATTCTGTCTCTTCATCTCTCACTTTCATCTCTTCATCATTTTGCCACTATCTCTTTTATCTTTTGTCAGCTTTAGTAATGACCACTGCTCTTCCTCAGTGTTTTCTACATTTGTTCACCCTTTTTCTTATACTTATAAAGTGGGTTTGAGTTAAAGGAGTAACATGTCGATGGGCAAGTATACACTTTTCCTATTTATATCTTCTATTTATTTTTTTAAAGATTTATTTATTTATGCATACAAGCACTGGGGACAGGCCAGAGGTGTGGGGGCAGTGAGAGGATTCACCACAGAAAGCGGGGAGCAGAACAGGCAGATCAATGGAAGTACACTGCTGAGGGGAGCAGCGGGCACAGCAGGAGAGGTCTGCTGCACCATGTGGGTCCCCTCCCTGGCCGGCTGCAGGGATCGAACTCGTGCTGCAGTGACTGTGGTTTGCTTCATAGTGTGTTGCTTAACCCACCGCACCACCAGGGAGGTCCTATTTGTTTATTTATTTTGACCTTTTCCCCCCTAGTGTGTGTTCTGGTGGAGAAATGGTATATTCCATAAGCTAGACACTCAGAGATAACTGCGTGGCCTATAAGATGAAGTTCCTTTTGGACTGAATAATGTCGGAAACATTAATAAAATCATTGACTTGAAAGCATCATGAGTTAATACTGTAATCATCCAGAATCTATACCTAAATTACCAAAAGTTGATAGTGGAATTAAGAGTCTAGTAGATTTTCAAGTTATGTTCAGCTCTTGATGTATATTGTTTTTTCCAAAAATGTGAAATAGTTGGGTAATTTATTATCACAATAATAGTTCATCATAAATGACCTTGGAGGAAAAACTGAGCCTGGACTTCTGTTGCACTTTTTGACAGTCAGAGGGAAAAGATGAAAAAATCAGATGTGATGAAGAAGTTTATAGCTTCTCTTCATTCCATGGAATGAATTATGAGTTGATTGACGCTGACTTTTTGCTAGTTTGTTGATGGTCATGGTCATACTCAACATATCAGTTGACTTAATCTTTAGAATACACAATTAGATTTAACTTTGTTTTTTAACAATAAGTGAAAACAGTGGGAGGTGCTTTGTTGGTTCTTCAAAATGTTGTATGCCTGGTTCTTGGCAGATACTCGAAACAGTGCTTCATGTTCCTCTGGGTCTGCGCCAGATATACTGAACTACATGTACTAGAAGCACTAAAAGCTGATTTTCTTTAATTTTAGACTAAAGTTAACATAATGCATTTTTCTTAAAATGATTTCTCACTACCATACTTTAAATTTACCAAAGGCCCAAAACATCCAAGAGACAAAACTCATTACATTTATCTTTCATAAGAAAATGTGTTAAGAGTGTATCTTTTGTGAAGTATTGCTTACTTCTAATTAAAAACCACAGCCTTATGGGACGATTTCTCCATGTATCTGAAAGCTTTTAAAATTTACTTATTGCTTGGCTGTAATTTTCATTTAAAATGAGATGACTCAGTCTATGAACTAGTCCTGTCACTTCACCAAAGAAACAGTGATTTTCGAGGTAGGCTCTTAAACTGTTCAACATAGTCATAGTTCAGGTCTGTGACTTCAGTGATACTAAACATTTTAAAAAGTTCATCACTGGCATTTAGTCAACAAAAAGAAAATTACATTTTGCTGAAACTTGTTGGTTGTATCTTTTTTAGAAATGGTATGCCAACTTATTTGCATATAGTTTACCTTTTAAAGTCAGTCTTTTAAGGCTTAGCCAAAATTTGCCTCCTGACATTATCTTTAAAATGGCTTCCAAAAGGGATTTGTTAGGTTTCAGAACTGAGTAGGCTGTTAATGATTCAATATGCCCCCTCATCCTCCTCCCACTTCTTAAATTGAAAGCTCCTTCATAGCATCTAGGTGCCCTGAGTCATCATGGCTTAACTCTAAAGAAGAATTGTCATATGGAAAAACTCACCATGAAGTAAAATTGTCAGAAAATAATCTGAGTCAGAGATCATTCATTGATCACAGTGATACAACATAGAGGCTGTGGAACTCATTTAAAGCTCTGAATATACTTACATGAAGTCTTTATTATAAGACTTGTAAATTCTGAGGTGTTTATTTCCAGTTAAACTTTAATTGGTTTCATTTTTATTATCATATGAAAGGATTTTTTTTTTTTAGTTGAATAAATGTATCAGAGAAGAAGCAGTATGATACAGGATTAAAACCATCATATCAGAAGTGAAGAGACCTAGAGTTCTGGTCCATTTATTTAGCACGTGCCTCATATATTTCATTTACTCTCTCTGGGCCTTCGTTTCTTCAATCTTACAAGGTCAGACAATACTGTAATAGTCCTCTTAAGAACAGACCATGGCAGATAGAGCTAATAACTGACCAGACCCACTTTGCCTGCTTTTGGTACAGCATAGTTAACAGCTATATGGTTGGCCTTCTAGTTGAAATCTGTCATCTCAATCTTATAAAATTCTTCTAATTCCAAGTTTTCATGACTTTAAATAATTTACCTATTAAAGAAATATCTTCTCAGAATCTTTACTGTTTCTTATCATTGAGGGTTCAGAGTTGAAACTCACTGGTGGATTTAAGACTTCTTTGTAGTCAGGGAGAGCGTATTGTGTGTTTATGTTTCACATAGTGCTATAGACTGCTGATTGTGGGCCCTTCCATGCCCCAGTTCATTTGTTAAAACCTAATCCCCAATATGATGATATTTGGAGATGAGGCCTTTGGGAGATAATGCAGTCATAAAGGCCAGAGCCCTCATGAATGAGATCAATGACCTTATAAAAGACCCATGAGAGCCCTCACCCATCTCTCGTGAGGGAATAGCGTAAAGATAGCTACCCCTAAACCAGGAAGCTGGCCCTAACCTGACACCAGATCTGCCAGTGCCTTAATCTTGTATTTCCCAGACTCCAAAACTTTAAGAAATAAACTTCTGTTGTTTGTAAGTCACTCAGTTTATGTTATTCTGTCATAGCACCACTAGTGGAAGAAGACACATTGTGATGTTAAAAACAGATGATTGTGATGTTAAATACAAATGATTGGAGAAAATTCCAAATGAAGTGGAAACAAGTCAAAATGGCCAGTGATAACTTGATTTAGATTAAGTTGGACCCCTTAATGTTTCTATGCCAAAGCCTGAAGTTAGTGAAGTTCAAAGTGCTGTTGTAGCTGTTTGGAGGGCACAGAATGAATATTAGACTGAGAGACAAGAGGCCTGAGTTCTAGTTCTGCAGACTTTTTTAGCCTGGTTAGTGTTTCAGCTACGTCATGATGTCAGACCAGTGCTTCAAACACTAATATACTGTGCAGATTAGCTGGGGATCATATTGAAATGCATATTCTTATTTGGTAAACTGGGTGGGCTTGACATGTTCTGCATTTTAAACAAGTTCCCAGATGTGCTACTTACTATACTATGGTCTGCTGTGAACCATACTTACAAAAGTACTATGATGGTGTGAGGTTCCTTCTGGCTTAAAGGGTCTTTAAATCTTATATCCACTTCCTGCTCACACATTCTCCATACTGCTTTCGAAGTTGTTTTTATAAAGATTCTATTTCTTTTTATTCATTTATTGAATATCTACTATGTAGAAGGCACTGCAGGTATTTGGGTTACGCTGAGAGAATAAAATGAAAATCACAGACCATGGTAGTGGGAGATAAATACTAAAGACAAATTAGTATTATAAATACTATATATAAAAGAGTATTATAGGGTAAATAAGAGGATATATAGGATAAATAAATAAATAAAAGAGTATTCTAGGAAGGGGCCCTGTGATATGTATTGGGTGATCAGAGAAAGCTAAGGAATTAATACTTGAGCTGCTATCTCAACAATACCCCGCTAGGCAAGGAGCAGGACAGTGCTGTTTCAGATTGAGGGTGCAGCATGACCAAAGCTCTGAGGATCCTTCAGAAGTGAAATGATGGACAGAGTGATAGACAGATTATAGAGAATTAGAAGTGAGGTATTAAGGACTCACTCATAGTAGGTTTCCAGTATGAACAATTTAATGAGTTAATAGTGGTACCATTTACTGATACAAAGATTAGGGATAAGGCAGATTGGACCAGGAGTGAAATGAGTTTAGTTAATCAAGTTTGAGAATCTGAAAAAGTGAAGTTAAACTTCTCTTTGGTTCCCCATTTTCTGTAAGGTGTGTTCTAAATTCTCTTTATTAATAAAAGTCCTTAAAAGTTGATGCTAATTTACATCTGCCTGAAAATCCCATGCTCATGGTGAAACTCATGGGAGCCTCAAGAAAACCTAATTTAAAGACCCTTTAAGCCAGAAGGAACCTCACACCATCATAGTACTTGTATAAATATGGTTCACAGCAGACCGAGGTAGCACATCTGGGAACTTGTTTAAAATGCAGAACATGTCAAGGCTCACCCAGCTTACCAAATAAAAATATGCATTTCAATATGATCCCCAGCTAATCTGCATAGTGCATTAGTGTTTGAAGCACTGGTCTGATATTACATAGTTGAAACACTAACCAGGCTAAAAAAGTCTGCAGAGCTAGAACTCAGGCCCCTGGTCTCAGTCTGAGTCATTCTGCTTCATTATGTACCCTCCAAACAGATACAATATCACCATTAACCTGAGCTTTTAAAAGGTCATTTACTGCCCTTCATGAAACTTAGTTTCTATTATTAGCTGCATACCCCCAGTTTCTCTCTAGCAGGAAATAGTTTCCATACCAAAATAATTATTTCTAAATAATTTATAATATAAATATTCAAGTAAATAAAAATGGAATATCAGAAGAACTGTAACAGTGCAACTTTTTGAGCTACTTCTGTGTGCAATACACTTTAATTCTCATAACAAACCTTTATTATTGTAATAGATTATTGAAAAATAATAGATGGTAATGATTACTATGTATAGACTCTTAACCAAGACCTCAGGTTCCATTTCAGATACCAGTTCTTCCACTTACTATATGTGAGACCTCGGGTAATTTACTGGTCTGTGCTTTAGTTTCTTCATCTATACAATGGATGATAATATTTTTCTTATAAGAACATTATTAGGAGTTTAAAAATTAATATGTAAAGCTCTGAAAATTTTCCATCCCTTTATGATAAGCACTGCATACATGCTAATGTTCATTACTTATTGTTATCTTTGGTTTATAGATAAAGACATCTCAATGAAGCTGGTCCAGGTCTTCACAGCTATTAAATGGTGGTGCTAGGAATCAAACATAGGTAGTTTGACTCTATGCTTCCTTAACCACTGTTTTATTTCATCTCAACAAGTAATACTTTGTCTTCCCTTACTTCACATAGACTCCATATTAATGGTTTCAGTTACCGTGAGTATTGTAATTCATTCAAGCTTTCATCCATATAGATCTAATATTTTCAGATAAAAGCTCACTACAGTATGATCTGAAAGCTCAAGAATAGACCTCTTAATTCTGTTTTACGTCCTGTACATTTATTTCTTTTTCTCCCTTTCCTGTTAGCAGTTAAGTCACTAAAATCCCTAGAAAGTAGAAATACTAATTTTATATTACTCTTAAAAGGCTTAAGTTGTTGTGACTTACTTATTACCATGTTAAATCACTCTGAGCCCCAGAATGACTTGGGCTCAGTCGTATTCCATGTTCCTTAGTATGCTTAAAAAAATCAATAATTTTCATGATTATGATCTTATGATCACCTCTTCCCCCTCTTGAAATTATGATATGTCTGTTTTTAAAAGTATAATATACTTTAATTTCCCAAGGAGTTTTCCTTTGAATTTTAATTTTATAAGCTGCTTTTTGATTAAGAACTTTGATTTTAGTGCTTTTGGTTCTATATATAACTGATCTGCTTAACATTTTAAACTTTAGTCTGATTTTCATTTAGTCAATTTCAGTGAAAGGCATACTGGTTACCACAGCTTCTATATATGATTTTCTTACCCTCTCCCTCATTACTTGTGGCAAAATTTCTTGTATTAATCCACTATAAAGTCAGAAGATATAAAGTCTTACAGCCTTTGAACTTAGAGAGGGTTCCTAAGAAGGGGGGGTGAACTGAGAAATATCAGAATCCTCTGTGAGGAATCTTGTTTTGTTTTTGGAATTAAATTCTATTTAACTTAAACCTAGTGTAGTTACTCTTAAGCAAACAAACACATAAAATAGTTATTATCAGTTAAGATCATTTAGATGCTCCTCCTATATCTTATGTCCTATTATTATGGCACCTAGCCCCATAATATAATCTTTAGAACTTTTTTTTCTTTTAAATCTCTTTACACCAGAAAAATTTTATGCTTTATTCATCAAATGTAAATATTTAGTAAGATTTAACTAAATGTATATCTCACATCTTCTTTCCTTTATTAGTAAGTGCTGCAAAATGAACAAGAGTTTTTTTTTTCCCTTGAAGGAATTTCCAGCTTTGACAGGAGATAACATAAGGCCATACATAATTATACTGCAAAGCTGGATATAAGATAAGAGTTGAGGGGATAAGAAAAGACTCCCTTCTTAAAAGAGGAATATCAAAATGGGTCTTGCAACTTAAGGATTTTTTACAGATAAATTCATAAATTGATAAGGTAAAGTGATAATTTAAAACAATTACTGTTTCTAAGGACTTAAAAATCAAAAAAGCACTCAGACACATCAAATGAAGGCCTTTCTCTTTCAGCCACCATAGTTCTTCATAGTATGGGTTAGAGTTGAGAATCATTTCTAGTAAAAATTATATTACTTCTCAGGAGGTAACCAGTGATTTGAATAAAAACAGTATTACGTTATCTTAGAAGGTACTAGAATCATTTAATCATTAGAGCTGTTGAAAAAATTCCTGTGACTGTTTAGCTCAGCAATATTAGCAGTTATAGGCTGTATTCCACATCTTCTGGAATCAGCAATGTATTTATGTACTTGGTTTTTATATAGGTATTAGTAGGTTTTACAGATGGAGAATGGTTCATTTAGAGTAAATGTTTCAAAATACAGTGTGACTTCAAATGAGTGGTCTTGGAAAATTTATAGTCACAATATTTACTGAAGAATACTTTTATAGTTACAAAAGGGAACAAATGTATTGCATGAGTTATTAAGAATTTAAGTATTTAAAAATATTGAGAACAGATAAAACCTATTCTAATATGATTTTAATTGTAGTTTATTGAGTTCTATGAAAAAGAGCCCAAATTAGTTTAAACAAATAAGATTGAATTTATGGTGTTCTGAGCCTAGTGTTTTTTTCATTGACTGTCAGAGGTATATTAAAGTACCTACATTTATATTTCTCTGTAAAAGATTGTTCTGTGACAGTATGCGTAAGTGATTTTCACAATTTATTGCTATCTAAAAATTTCCCTTGACTTCACATTTTGTTCTGAATGTCTTGGTTTCTTTCTTCCACCTACACAATGTTGAAGGCAAGTGAAGCAAGAGCTGCAAAGTAACACAGTGAATTTGAGAACCCTTGCTTTTTTCAAAACAAAATAAACCTTTATTATAAAAATCTTTTTTATTGATATAGAAGGGGGGGGCATTTGGCAAATATTCAGTAAATGTGTGAATAGCCTAATTGGTTTAGCTGGAATGAAAGGGAATCTTTGCTATTTGTCCTGGTAGATACTTGGCTCAGTAAAACATAGCGATAAACCAAAATACTCTAAGGGCAAAGGTTTTTAAAAAACACACACAACCTCCCACCGAACTTAAAGATTCAAATTAATGGAGGAGATTCTGATTGGAATTCTTAGCAGAGTGAAATTCATAGATATGTGTAGAAATTTAAGCATATTATCACATACTCTACAGTTATAAAAGCAAGTTAAGAGTTGTTTGTTTTTTTAAAAAAAAAAAACTCAGATGTTTCGGTAGTTCAACTCAGTCTACAATTCTGGTTAAAATGTACAATTTTAAGAAGTTTTTGAGGTCCTATAAAAATTTTTTTCTTCAGTGGGAGAGCTAAAAAGAAATGTTGGTGGCAATTAAAATGTATAAAGGAATTTTTAAAAGCCTATTTGCATATGTAATTATCCCTATGTTTTAAAAGCATAGAAGTGTAACATGTATAGCTTTATTTGCTTACAAAACTATTACATGTTTAAAAATAGGGAAATCTAAGAAAAATTCTAAGGGGAGGAAAAGGTTTTCCTAACTTTAATAGCTCCTTAAAAATAAGAACATTTCCTGTTTAATCTTTGTATCTGTAACTGTTAACGTAGTACCTGACCCAGAGGAGGCACTCCAAAATGTTTACTGAACTAAAGTTAATTTTAGAAATTTCAAGATAATGCAGAATTATTTTTCTGGACTTTAAAATTCCCCCACACCCTTTAACCACATTTTATCTCAATTTTGATACAAATAGGTTCACAGCTTTGAGTGTGAAGAAAACTAATGTTTTTCATCTATCCAGTTTTAGCCAAAGTTAAAATTACCTACAGGGATCCTCCCTGGTGGCACAGCAGGTTGAACGCCTCACTATGAAGCATCCACGCACAGCAGCATGAGTTTGATCCCCAGCCAGGGAGAAGACACACATGACGCAGCAGACCTCTCCTGCCTTGCCTGCTGCTCCCCTCAGCAGTGTATTTCAGTCCACCTGCCTGTTCTGCTCCCCACTCTGTCTCTGGTGAATCCTCTCACCTCCTGAACCTCTGGCCTATACCCCAGCTTTTGTATGCATAAATAAATAAATCTTTTTTTTTAAATTACCTACAGGAATTTAACGTATAGAATATGGATTCTATGTAATATGAATAGGAAGAGGCCAGGTTGGTTTGTTTGTTTTAGTATGATTTACTAGAAAAAAATAGGTAAACTAAGGTGGAGATTTGACAAAAAGGCCTAATTCTGTTGGTAGTAGTAATCAGTCCCAGCAAATGTAGTTGAAGGGAACCTAAATTCTGACTTTGAAATGTTGTATTCAGGTTCTCATTGAAAAGAAAACTTAAGAAAGCCAGTTAAAACAGCATTAAATTAATATTAATATATTTTGAGCACAGCAAGGTTCCAGGAGGTATCCACTTCTAAAGCAAGACATATTCATCAGTGTTAAAAACCTGACACACTTAACATTGTTTAGGAAACATTGCTGTGATGTCATCTCCTATAGTCTCCTGAAACGTTTATACAGAATCATGCTTCTGAAAAGTTTTCAAATCAGCTCTTAAGGACTCGGAATTTGTTGAATGTTAATACTTTCATTCTCTTATTTAACAAATACCAGTAAAACAGTTATATAACATCCTGGGCTTGTGCAAATTAATATGCCTTAAGGGAATTTTTCTCCCCTGGTTTTGGTAGTCTATTCATTGTTAAAAAATAGACTATGAAGAGATTTCTCTGTTGTCAAGGTAAAAGGGGGAATCAGTTATTGGTATCCTCTTTATTTACATTAAACTGATTTATTTGAGTGAGGTTTTTATATTTTGGTGAACAAAAGTTAAAAATAATAATTGATGAGTGGTTTTTAGGTTTTTTTCCCTAATCCACCCCCACCCAACTTCTCATTTCTATAAGGTAAACTTAGTCAAAATTTGACTTGATTTTTACTATCTAAAAATACAAAGGCCGTATCCACCATCAGATTCCCGCAGAGTAATTTTGGTGTGGCTAGTTTTAAATAGTTTAATAAGCTTCCTCTGGTTTTATATGATTTTATTTTATGTACTGCCTCCCAGAAACATCTGTGCAGTTCATCTCAAAGAGAGAACCATGTTATTGTCTTCTTGATCCATTAAGCCTGACAAAAAGAAATGGTACAAATCCATCTCTATCTGGCAACCCAGTGGGTCTGTACCGTCCTTAGCAAAAATGTATTCCTTCTAGGAGAAATTAAGCAATAATGTACACAAATGCTTAGGAGCCCATACCAGCCTCCTGAATTATCAATATAGAGTTCCAAAATAAGCAGTAAAATATTACCAGGACATTGGAGTAGCAGTAACTCGGGAAAGGGGTCATGCTGCCTGTGTCTTTTGTGGCTCTCTAATACTTTTTGTCTTAATGAATTCGATATATCCAGACTCTACACCTTTACATTAATTTTTCTTTTATCATCTTAATCAGCTCCCAGTTCTTTCTTTGGAATGACTTCTAAGAATCCCCAAAAGGAATTTTATATGGTTACCACTGCCTATTATTTTGGTTCAGACATCCCAACATTTCATCCAAATTTGGCAAAAACTTTTTTACCATAATGTAGTAATAAACAGTAAAAATTTTAATTTGACGCTCCATATCATCATCATCATCATCATAGATCTTGTTGCCAGACTTTACGCCCTAGTTTGACTAATTAACTTTTACTGTGTAGAATATTGGAAAGGACACAGGATTAAATTCAGATCTCAACTTTGGCCACTTAGTTTCTAATAATCTTGAGCAAATTATTTAGCCTCATTACCCTCTCTCTCATAAGACTTATAAAGATTGTGTTTAACAGATGTAAAGTTCTTAATACCTACTACCTTTCTGAAACCTTGCTAAAAGACGTTCGATTAATTTTGGGGTCAGTTCAAATCTCTTTTCTTGACTTTTGAGGCACACACTGCCAGGTACCTTACCTTTCAGCTGCATCTCATTTGTTTATTAAACATTTATTTGGTACTTGCTGAGAGTCACTGAGCTTATAGAAACATAGTCCTTGATTACCGCACTTACTGTTTGTTGACCTCCTTACCAAACCCTTCACTCCAGGAAACCAACTTAGCATTTTTTGAGCATAATATATTTATTCCTCTTGCCTTCAAAAGAAAATCTTGATGAATGTTATTTCTTCCACCTGAAATGCCTTTCTCCACTTATCAAAAGCTAGTCTGTCTCTCAAGGCCCAATACAACTCAAACACCTCTTTTTTTATGAAGCTTTCCTTGGCTCTTCCACCAAAGTTGTAAATACTTTTTCTTTAAAGTTTTGCAGTATTTGTGCTCTTTTGCTTTAATGTGGTATGGTACCATACTGATTAGGTTTGATTGATTTATATCTTTTCCTCATAACTAAAAGTAAATGAGTGGTGGAGTAGGTTTGACTATTACCATAACTTATGGCATCAACACGAATGCTGTCATGTTTCTTGGATTCATAATCAACGTTCTATCATATTTCTTGGATTCATAATTGTATTAGTAGTGATGCTAGATGCACAAAATTAAAAATAGGGACCATAGTTTGAAACTGCTCACATCTAAGTTCAGTCAACTGCAAGAGAAGCTCACAATTATTGTTGTTAGTAGAGGAATTAATATAATAAGGCTTTAAAGGGGAAGGCACAAATTTAGAATATTGCAAGAATGGTGGCTTTTTTAAAAATTTGTTGTGGCAAGAGCATCATCAGGGTTTTTGTAGTTTGTTTTTAGTTAAATATTACTAATTTCTAGCATACATTTCTCTTTATAATATATTGATAAGTGCAAATAAAATATTTCCCTGAGTTGTATGAGCTGTAGTAATAGTAAATTATGGAATATGATGGGGGTAACCCCCAATTTATAACCTGCTGGTCAACAGTTAAGGGTAGCTTGAGACTTGCAACTGGCACTTGAAGCAGGATAGTATTGCAAAATTGAGCCCTTTGATTTGTGGGATCTGAATTAACTAGTTAGAATGTGTGTCAGAATTGGGTTGGATTGTTGGACACACAGTTGGTGTTGAAAAAAACATCCCTCATTGCGTCCGTTAAATGTGATGTAAGATGTCTGCAAAAACAGAAGCCAAAAACCCATAATTAAAGCTAGGTTGAAACAGATCTGAGACTAGAAATTCCAACCCTAAAAGTGAGTGCTGTGATTTTGGGTACCAAATAGGTTTGAAAAGTCTTCAGCTCTGTTTCTGAAAACTTACATGTCTTCAAATGTTTGAATGATTATTTCCCTCAGTTTCTCTGACTCAAGGAAACACAGGAGTAGGAATATCTAGAATTTTTAAGCTATACAAAGTTCTAAAGTTATATACATTAACAGTCTTTTGTGCTTCAGATGATCAGTATTTGAATTCCAGGTGCATGTCAATATCCTGTAATTTTGAGTGTGGAAATCTTTTTGAGATGTGGTAATACTTTGTTTCTTCTGTTATTATAACATCTTTTATTAAGATGCATTTATCATACAAAAGAGTTTACCTACTCATGTACACTTCTAAGGTTACTAGTATAGTCACAGAATTTTGTGTAGCCATCATCACAATCAGTTTTAGATTATTTTCATCACCTATAGTAGCCATTATCCATTAGCGAATCCCCTTAACCCAAACCCCACTCCCACTTAGGCAACCACTAACCTTACTGTCTCTGGATTTCATTTAATAGGAATCATATAATGTAGTCCTTTGTGACTGATTAATTTAACTTAGCATAATGTTTTCAAAATTTACCCATGCTGTAGCATGTATCAATACCATTATTCCTTGTAACTGCCCAGTAGTATTCCATTGTATATACCACATTTTGTTTATCTGCTCAGTTGATGGCCATTTGGGTCATTCCCACTTTTGGCTGTTATGAATAATGCTGCTTGAACATTCATGCACAAGTCTGTGAGAACATCTTTTCATTCTCTTGGATATGTACCTAAGAGTGATAATGTGATGTTTTGAGATGCTGCCAGACTGCTTTCCAAAGTGATTGCACCATTTTACTTTCCTACTAGCTGTGACTGAGGATTCCAGCTTCTCTATATTCTTGTCAGTACTTGTAATCCTCTATCTTTTTGATTATAGCCATCCTGGTAGGTATCAAATTTGGCATCCCGTTGTGGTTTTGTTTTACATTATCCTTAACGTCTACTGATTTTTTTTCATGTGCTAATTGGCTCATGTTTTCTTTGGAGAAATGTCTATTAAGATCCTTTACCAAATTTTGGGGCCTCCCTGGTGGCGCAGTGGGTTGGGCAACGCACTGTGAAACAAACTGCAGCCACTGCAGCACGAGTTCGATCCCTGCCGCTGGCCAGGGAGGGCTCCCACGTGGCATAGCAGACCTCCTGCCTTGCCTGCTGCTCCTCTCAGCACCCCTCAGCAGTCTGTTTCACTTAGTCTGCCTGTTCTGCTCCCCACTCTGTCTCTGATGGGTCCTCTCACCTCCCACGACTCTGGCCTGTACCCCAGCTCTTATATGCATAAATAAATAAATCTTTTTTTAAAAAAAGATCCTTTACCAAATTTTAATTGGGTTAATTATATTTTTATTTAATATGAGAGTTCTTTATACATCTGTATCTAGATATTGATATATTGGGTATGTGGTTTGCAGATATATTTTCCCATTTTGGGGGTTATCTGTGGCAGTACTTTTGGCAGCTACATTTCTTTGGTTTAAGGAGACTTCCAGATTAGCAAGTCCACAGAAGAGTGTGAGCATCCAATTCAGGAAGACATGACCCATCTGATGAGCAAAAAGAAATGCTACTCACCAAACTTGACTGATTTTCAGATTTCCTTTTATGGTATATGATTATAGCAGCACATGGCAAATAGAGCTGTAAGTCTACCTGTCCGTCTCCTGTGATAACATGTAGTGTACAGGCCATGTGTTGCTAATTGACTAACTGATCTTGAGTGCTTGTGATGTTGCCTCCAAAACTAATGAAACAAACTCAACCTAGAAGTCAAAAGACCTGTTAGCTAGCTCTACTACTTAGCCTTAGAACTTTCATCAAATAACTAACCTTCCCTGGACATAGATTTTTCTCATCTATAAAGAGAAATACAATAACATGAGTGAATTTTTTCTTCTTCCTGCCCCCAACAATGCCTTGTTAAAAAATCTTCGGCCTCAGTGTACCTTTCCTTCAAATGAATTGGTGTTACATGGATTTGACAAAAAACTAGGCACCTGCCGATATTCAGTAGCAAATGCCATCTGTATGAGTTTGCCTTACAGGTTTAGAGGATCATGACCTAAACGTCACCAATGATGTGAGACTAAGGAATGAAATAATTTACACACCTGCTGTGGGTGTGGCTAGAGGTAAAGGGACTAAGAGGAATGAGTATTTCATTACATTGTTGGAAGTAAGCAGAGCTCATTAGAGAAGAACGTCTCAGAGGTTAGTTGTGTTCAAAGGTGAAATCAAAACCTATACTACAACTAATAAGAAAAATAGGACCATAAGAAAAGAAACATCTAAAAGGCCGAAGTTGTGAGGTAAGTGTACTTTGTTTTGCTTAGTTTTTCCTGGAGTGAATTTGAAAGTTTATCATTGGTCCCTGATCTCAACTGAGTTAATGCCATAGATAAAGATTACATAGATAAAGACAGGGATGTTTAAGACACCTGTAAGCCTGCCAGATATAGAAGAAGAGTAGGAGAAAGGTCATTGAAATTCAGATCCATTTACCAAAGTTTGATTAGTTTGGCTTCCATTAACTAAGAAATCTACTTAAAGTTTTGTTTTTATTTGATTGACCTCCATGATGTTAATCAGACCACATTGTAAATAAAGCACATGTGAGAAGCAAAAAGATAATCAGAATTCAGCTTGGGAAATAAAAGTTTAGAAATGTATTTCTAACTCTTTCTTTTGGGAATATAAGTCTTTGTCTTATTATAAAAATAGCTCATCGTACTCATTTAGAAAATAGGGAGATTTTGCCTTTAATGTCTTCTTACATCTCTTTAAGAAAAACATACTCCCTCAGGAAATTATTTGGAATAAACACAGAGCTTGAAATACACAGAGATTTTTAAACTCTTAATGCTCAAGTTTTAATCATTAAGGTAGTTCATGATAATAGCAGTGAGCTGTTGATAGCTTAGTTGCCCTAGATGTTGAACACGAAATACACTCTCAAAATTGAAAGAGTTGATATGTTCCTCTAAAAAATGGCAAGACTTTGATTTTTGTTGTGGAATTAAGCTTAAGGAATAAAGAGCCACAACTACGTTCTATTTAGTGTATTGAACCTGTCATGTCCAGCTTTGTCAGCCTAGAATCACATAGACAGGATCACCAAATAGAAAAATTTTAGAATAGCCCAGGTCACTTTTACATACATTTTTCTTGGAGGACATAGGTGTACACTGGACAAGAGCAGGATGCCTAAGCAGATTATTTCACAGTACCCTAAGTGGGCCTGCTGCCCCCAGAACAATGGAGATGTTATGATATTTACTTAATAGCTTCAGGAATGTCACAAAGTTACTGAATGCTGGGGAGCAACAGGAGTAAACTTGTGCCTATAAGACAAAGGATGGTTCAGATAGACAGTGGTTTTTACTGTGCCAAGGCATTAGGTGACAAGTTATTATTAGATTAAAGCCATCAAAATTATTTTTAGATAAGAGAATAGACTCAAAGTTGACCATCTGTATAATGGGCACAGAGTTCAGGCAATTTGCATATGCAGCTTAATGAACAGTATAAAGCAGATATTATTAGATTTATTTACTCTTGTGACTTAATTTAGCATGCTTAAAATTTTAAAGTAAACACAAAGCACGTTCCTTTCTGGCTGTGTAAAGGAATACACACACACACAACCCTTCACCATAGAAAAACATTGTCATTCTTAAGAAAAGGTATAGGAAAATTTGGATTAATGGGCAACAACTTCTTAAATGAAACTTGCAATTAGAATACCTTAAGAGCAGCTAAAGTTAATCAGTGGGATGCCTTTAGTAGCTGTTTGAGGAGACAGTATGGTTCCAACTCACCTGTGGGTACAGCTGTTGCTTCTCTATGTTCATGCTCACCAAATACATTTTATTTTAATGTGCCAAGTTTGGGAGGGAGAGGGATCAAAACGGGAGGGAAGAGTACAAGGGACTATGGTGATGGTGAATGGGTGAATTGGTGGTGGGAACTTTATTGGGACTATACTTGAGGAGAAAGCACACATACAAAAATGAGAAATGATACAAAATGTATATAAATAAAAAATATCTTTAAAATAATGAAGTGCAAAGTTCTAAATAGGCATGATCAACTTGGCAATGTCATTGATTATTCACCTGTTCTTATGCCTAGGATAAGTATTTTATAATAAGATCCCCAAAATCTGATTGATTTGATAGTGCTAAAAAGGTACTCTTTACGTATGAATTGTATTGATTCTTCTGTCTTTTTAAATGGAGTGTTTCTTAACAGACTATTATATTAAAATAAAGCTGTTAAAAATAGGCTATTACACTAACAATGAAATGGTAGTTCAGTATCTTAGTTACACTTCTAACATTTATAGAACGTTTATATAATTTCATCAGCCTTTTAAGAAATACAATATTCTCTTTTGAAATACCTTATTCTATATCTTGAAATTATGCTTGTGTTAAAAATTGTTCCGTGCTTCCCTCTTACTTCCGTTTCTTCCCTTTTGGGCCACAGATTTCCTTAGGGAGGAGGTAAAGGAGAAATGAATTCTCACTTCAGCCAATAGAATCTAGAGTTATATAGTGTTTACCTATTTTGCGTAACACAGGCTCACCCACACATATTATGAAGTGCTTAAGTGAAAGAACACTGAGCAACAGCTCTTCAGTGTGTGATTCCAAGTGTAATGGGGAGATGCTTTAATACTATCTGGATTTTATTCTTTGGTGAGAATGTGGTTTTTCCAGTTTGTGGCAATAGCAATGGAATAAAGAGGTAGGTGTTGTTCTGTGGCATAATTTTGAGTTTCACATTGTCACTGCTTCAGGTTAAAGGTAAGGCTGCTAAGGAATGCTTTGATAGTTTGTTTACATTTTATTTTTCACACTCAGCTTTAGAATTATGTTGTATATTAATTAAATTCCATTTTGACTCAAGAAGGGGTTAAAGAAATCTTAAGCTCTAGGGCTTTTGTGTTTTTAGTAGGATTTATAATATTAATCTCATCTCCCATCAATCTTAAAGCAGAAAAAAAATAATTACAAGCGTTAATTGCTGTTCATTTATTGGTCAACTGGAAACTCTTCATTTGTAATATTTTTCCAATTCAAACTACAGCATTTAGTTTGACATATTTTAGAACTTAGTGTTGCCCATTGTTTTCTTTTGACTATTAAATTGAGAATTATGTTGTCCTCTGATGGAAATTGTTTGGGAGCCAGAATGATAGTGCTATCATTGTATTTTGGTTAGATGTTGACAGCTTATTTAGAATCTACTTTTTTGGCTGTAAATCTTCTAAAGTACTCTCAAAGCTAAGCCTTTGAGCTAACTATAATTTACCATTAAAACATTTTCACAGAGTGGGGAAAAATTATGAAGATTTTTTTTTAAAAGATATTGAGTGTATACTCTATAAGGATTTTAAGTGTTCTGCATGTTTTGTTGTTCTTCCTCTAATATGGTGGGAAGAGACTTAATTTTATATCTTATGATTATTGATGCTAGGGTGACGCATTCTGCTAAATGTGCAAGCATAGCTTCCCAGCAATTTTCTTTTCTGAAGTATTTCATTAAAGGAAAGGTACAGTTGAACTTTTTTTTCTTTCATTAAAAAATTCATTGAAAAACTTCATCTCCTTGCTAGAATACCTATAATGCTGCCCAGTAGTGCATGTTCATTTTTTATCAGATTATCAAATCTATTTATGAGGAAACTATTCATGTTCTTATATGGATTTCCATATCAAAAGAAAAGTTGCAGATTAGGAAAATTATTCATTATAATTTATCTAATTGGGGTATTTATAATGTGATAATACAACAGTAATTTGAGTGGAGAGGAAAATTTATAGAAATATCCCAGCTTGTATGTATGCATTGTTTTCCTAATGATGAAGAGAGTTAAGTAGGAATATTATACTGAGTGATTTTAAAATATTCACTTTGCTAAAAAATAGATGTTCTTAGCCTCCCACACACAACGTCTCCAAATTACTGCTCTAAAAATTTATGGGGAAAACATTATGATTTGGTCAAAGAAAAATCAGCTGCAACTTTGAGAACTCTTCATGAATCAAAATAAAAACTAAACTTTAAGTAGTTGAAACTTTGTTGAGATTAGTTGTCTTCTTTTAATAATGATTTCTTTCTATAGTAATTGACTTTACTGTTACAAACAATATTGGAGATTCATTTGTAATTTGAATTTTCAACTACAATTTTCTTTTCCCATTTTCTACTAGGACTTGTAGTAGAATCATGAAACCACAAGTCTTAAAGTTAACACCCCTTGTGGCTGCAGGAAATACACTAAATCTCATTTCATTTAGATGTGCTTCTTATGCCTCTATTGAGAACCAAATATTTTTACAGCATTAACAACCTTGAAACTAATTATAGTGGTTCTTGAGACCTTTGATTATATTTCAAGACCTGTTCAAGTATTAAGAGAAGAAGAAAACTAGAACTTTCTAAATGCTGTCAAAGTTACCTACAAAGAATGGATTATAAATGTTTGTTTAGATACTGAGAAATAAAAATGAGTATCTGAGAAAATAAATCTTAAGTGATGGGGAAGCATTACCATAAACTAACCAAGAATTATTGAGATCTACTTTGTATTCCTAACTAAATACAAATTAGGTATCTAACCAGTATTTGATTTTTTTTTACATTTTAATAGGTCCTTGAAAATCAATTTTTTAATTTTTACAATTGGAATAATTAAGAGACGCAAAAGTTTTTATGTCTTGTGTATTGAGTGAACTAACCAGATGACCCAATACGCAAATCTCAATACAACTTTGTTGTTTTTCATTCAGTTCTCATGACAAATCCTATTAGATATGGGAAATATTGTCACCATTTCATTGGATGAGAAAAACATGTGCTATAGAGCTGGTTTTGTCCATGTGAGAATTTATGAAGGGTCCTGAGAATCCCTGATAACTACAAAGGTCAGAGTTCTCAGGTTTGACCCTGTGTCCTGGCATAATTTTGTCTTTCACAAGTTTGTCTTCGTACCATTATGATAAAAGTGATTAATTCAAGATCTGATGTTCTGCTTTTAAGTTTGTTTAAAGAACTGTATCATAATTACCTTAGAGATGCTGCTTTTTCCTCACTCTTCTTCCTCCCAGCTTCCCCTTCTATTTCCTTTCATAAACTCTTAAAGACTACGATTTCGTGTGAACAGGTGGACAAACTCAAATTCAAGTACTATTAAAGATTTTAATGCAAAGCATTCAGAAGCTATGATTAACTGCACATACAAAGTATTTTTTGTTAAAACCAAGAGCATTCAGTAGTAAAATTGCCTTTATATGTCATGGTGGGGGGGGGGGCGCAAACACATGTGTGTCTACAGAAAAGTCCATGAAGCATGGTTCTGCCACATTTGCTCAGTATGTGAATGGTTTGGTTCAGATATTGCTCAGTCCAATGAGTGGTCACACTTGTGTAGTAACAAATCTCCTGGCCAAAGGGATTGTGGATGGGGTCATTTCAACTCACATACTGTGACCTTGACAGGACCAGTACAACTTAGACATCTTTTTACTGTTAGGTTATGAATAGGCTGAAAGGAGGCAACCTTTGAATTTTAAATTCAATTTTAATGCTTTTTATAAAAGGGTATTTGTTTTCTATTTTTTATTAATTTTTTCAATACCATTAACTTAGGGAAAATAATACAGCATGTTTACTTAGGCCCTTTATTTAGCTTCCTCTAATGTTAATCTATAGAACCAGAATATATTTATTAAAACTAGGAAATGAACACTGAAACAATACTATATATTGAACCACAGAGCAATATCAAATTTCACTGGTTTCATAATAATGTGCTTTTTCACTTCTACAATCCAATTCATAATTCCATGTAGTTGTTGCAGTTCCTTAACCTTCTCCATTCTGGGAGTTTCTCAGTCTTTCTTTGTCCTTAATGACTTTGGCACTTTTATTGTGTACTGATAGATATTTTGTAGAATATTTAGGTTATTCTGATGTTATCAAGGTCATTTTGGGGGACTTGAAGGTGGCTGCGTACCATAAAAGTAATGTATTCTCAGTGTATAATAATCCAGGAATACAGGATACCAAAATGACTTAGTACAGATGTTAACCTTGATCAATTGGCTAAAAAGAGTGTCAAAAGTTACTATTTTCCAGGGTTTAATGAACAAATATCTTGGAAGAGATACATTGAGACCATTGTTGTGTAGTGTGTTTGTGTGTGTGATATATTTAGCTTGGCCAGTGTTTTCATAAAAATAAGGACTAAGGGTGCCTCGCTGATGGTGCAGGGGGTTAAGTTGAAGCACCATGAAGCTATCCGCAGCCACTGCAGCACACGTTAGATCCCTGGCCAGGGTGGGGACCCACATGGCACAGCGGACCGTTCCTGTTTCACCTGCTGCTCCTCTCAGCAGTTTATTTCAGTAATCTGCCTGTTCTACTCCTGGATCTGTTTCTGGTGAAACAGATCTTACCCCCGTACTTCTGGCCTGCATCCCAGCTCTTGTATGCATAAATTAATAATTATTTTTTTAAATAAGGACTAGGGGAAAAAAAACATTCTATTTCTAGGGTTATTTAACTGTCCAAAAGAATCATTACACAATACTTTTTTTGGAAAGGCCTGTAGCATACGTAATTAATATTGTTTACTCCTGGAGTATAAAAAGGTGACCAAGGACTTTTTCATTTTACAGATTGGTATCAATTTAGGGGAAATTCCATTTTATTCCAATGGGAAACAAATCCATTTGTTTTCCAAGTTTAATTCTTACCCAGGGGACTTTTAAACTCAGCTTTAAATAATTGATTGACTTACTGAAGAAATTAAAAATCAATATTATAGAAGTTATTCTCATATCAGGGCAGTAACAATTAATGTAATGTATCATACTTTTTAATACTTCATAGTAGGAAGAGAGTTGGGGGATTTTCTTGTTTGTCATTTAGTTTCCCAGTGTAGTTCTCACCCCAGATCCCCATGTACTTTTTAAACATGGTTGTTTTAGGAGATCCAGAGTGCTAGTGTTTGAGTTATAATCATTGTTTTCTTCTGTATAAATGTGAGAAACATCATTTTAGGACCTTTGGTCAGCGAAAGGGGGACTGTACAAGGTCATGTATGGCCTGGTATAATAAAAATGTTTGAGTCCTAATTTGTGCCTTTTAAAATACATTTTCTAAAACTGTGGTCTTAAGTGATTATCTGGGGTTAGGGTGGTGAGGTTGTACTTAGGTGTCCTTTCCCAATAGGGAATACGGCCCTGCAGTTTTTTTCTTAGCCATCACTTTTCAGAGAGTACAAGAAGCTTTCTGTTTTTGACTGCCCAGACCCAAGTTTTTCTCCCTGGTGTTACCAAGTAATTTGCTCTTCGTTCTTCCTTCCCATTTTTTAAACAAGCACACAAAATTCCACTTCACTTACATAAGTTTTTACTCTTGGTCACTACCAGGAAACAGTTGACAAATACAGTGAGCACTGAGGAAGTGACAAAGACCTAAATAATCTCAAAAAGCACTAGTCACAGTTGCATAGTTCTTACTAGTCTACGCGGGAGTATAATTAGTTGCGGATTCATTTTATACAAATCCACTTTCTAGTCTCATTCTTAAATGCTTCCATAATAGAGTCTCCTATTCCTGTTTAGGAATCGCAACCCCATCCAATCTTGTATGGGGTGTGAATTCATAGTATCAGAAAACTTGTACTACTAAACCTCTAGGAATCTTAGTTTTCCCATTTTAAAGTGGGGGTAAATGATTATATTTGCACAACTGTGATTGAAATTGAATGAGTTTTGTATGCTGAATTAATATATGGGGTTCAGCCCTAATCCTGCCAGATAGTACTTGTTTGGCCTTGAACTACTCACTTGGCCTTTCTGACTGACATACTCAGTTCCCTTATCTGGCAAATGGAGTTAATAAGACTTTCTTACCTAATTCACAGGGCTATTGTGAGGGTCAAATAATGTACTCTTACGTGAAGGCATTCTGCTAATTAACATTCTATGCAAATACAAGATAGACCTTAATCCAAAGGTGATTCAAATCGACACTTCCTTTTAACTTAAAAGAATTCCCTCATGCTTTCCAAAGCCTACTTTTAATTTTTCTAGATTCAGGTCCTCTAGGTCAAGAAGATACTTCCTTATCTGGCCTCCACAGATTAGCCTTTCTCTGTGTGTCTGGCTACGCAGCACTAGTCTGAGCATTACTTCTATGGCCATCCTAGCGCTAGTCCCTTTCCTTCAGCACTCGAGAATGGTTGCTCTAATAATTAAATGTTTTAAATGTGCAGGAATATTAATAATTCATTGCCACAAAGGTAAGATGATCGTTCTCCCCGTCTCATTCCCAGCCACTCTTAAAATTCTAATCAAATACTGAAACTGCAGCTAACTACAAAACCACTGCCTGCACTAACACATTAAGACATCAGTATGATGTTGGTAGACAGATTAGATACCTTCTGTATACCAAGCAGTATGCCAAAAATGGGAAATTTCCATCCTGAAAACAAATTGTTATACCAAGTTTGAGATTAGAACAGGGTGAGTGGTGGGAAAGAGGTCAGGACATGGAAAGGTGAGACATTTTATATTATCAAAACTAAGGGTGGTGCTTAAAGACCAGGGATGCTGCTGAATCTCCTGTAATGCACAGGCCAGCCCTCCACAGTGTCAGAATGTCTCAGCAGTGCCAAGATTGAGAGTAGTGTAGTTTGGAGGAACAAAGACTGTGAGAAAGATGTTAATTATTTTCCCATCAGGATGAAAATAAGTTACACTGTAGGTAATAGACTATCAGCGTGTTGTTCAACTAGTCTAAAGGGAGAAACTGGACTTTCACACAGGGTTGCTCTGCATCTTGGGGAGGGAAACATGTCTTCACTTTCTCTACTACTCTACTGAGGAGCTAGAAGACACTGGCAAAACAGGCATAATCTCACACCCCTACTATTGACACTGTTCTTCCTCCTGTCCCTCCTTTTATGGCAAAATGTCCCGTATTAATCCTGCTGATTATGAAAGAAAGAATGTGATTAAATGTTCACTCTTATGAAGAAACAGCTATAAATTTGCCTCCCTTCAAACATCAGTTAAATTGGTTTCATAAAATGACTCTACCACCATATACCAAAACAATTCTGTTTGAGTCAGCCTTTTGAAATCAACCATGAGGGAACTCTAGTATCGATGTAAATCTGCTTCATCACAGATAATATGTCCAACTCATATGTTTTTTTTACCACAAAGAAGCATCATAACATTTTCATGTTTCAAGGCATTTTCCTTTTTTTTCCTCAGCGCCCTTTTTATGCCTACTCATTTGCCCATCAAAATAGAAGTGTTCAGGAGACTCTAAACATCTACATAAGATTTGTTTTGTTCCTTGCTTAGCATTTGTTTTGCTTTTCATTACGCAGGGCAGGAATTTTGTGCTTGTGTTTAGTAAGTAGTAAGTAGGAGGCTATATACAATGCAAATAATAAAAGAAAAGGTATTACATTGAGGGAGCAGTTTGGACAAAGATTTCCTCAATTGACAGTTACATATAAAAGTCCTTTCTTTGTGAAGGCCTGATAAGAAAATCATTGTGCTTCACTAGTCGATAAAGAACAAATGATTAGAATGCTGTATTGGTCAAATTAATGAGACTGTTTCTAAGAAATACATATTTTATGGTTAGCTTTTCGTGTTTCTTCAGGCCACACAGATAATTACATTATTCCTGAAAATATTTCCTTTTTTTGTTGTTTACTTGGGAAGTTTGTGCTGATGAGAGCAACGTGCTTAATTTTCAAGGATCAAACAGCACTTCCAAGTAATAGATATTATAGAAAGAGTCAGTGGTGTGATTTCATGTTCTTTGTGTTCGCTACATCACATTGGGATAGGACTTACTATATGGCATCTGACCATCTAGCTTAACTGAATACCAACAGATAGGACCAGCAGTTGAGGCATTTAGGATATATTTTATATCCATGCTCATTTTAAGTTCTCAAGTGTATGACTTCAGGAATTGATTTTAAAAATTATACATCTTACAGAGATCTTACATCTTACAAATACAGAGAATAGGTAAAGAAAATGAGTATGAGAGCACTCCAGCTACCAGACTCTGTTAAAGATTATGAACACAAAGATTGCAGCAATTTCTTGATAATTGCCTATCAACATGTATTAAAATTGTAGTGAAAAGTTCCAAGAAAGTAGCTATCATGGTGCTTTTTTGTAGTTTTATAATGCAGCCTTCATATATGTATATAATTTACTTAACATAATTTAAATATAAGAAAACTGTTTATGTTGGGTCATCTGAGTGTATAAGTAAACAATGTTAGAGTGTTTTGTTGCAGGTTTTGAATTATTAGGTACAGAAATAGAAGGCATATTTGAATGTGTTCTTGTGATCGATCCCTTGATACTACAGTAAAATATCCCAAGATCAGTTCTTGGAAGGAACCTAGCAGAATAAGTAGGAACATTGTTTTCTTGGTTAATTTGGTCAAGGATTCTAGGAAGTATAGAATTGTGAGTATAATCCAGTCCTACCCTTAATGTCTTGTCTATGCTAAAAATAGTTCTTTTTGCTATAGAGACAGTGGTACTAAATCCATAGTGCTTTATGCACATTTTTCTACATTACTGTTTTAGGATCAAATTGACTCATATTTTTCAAGTTCCAAAATTCTTTCTGTTCTGTAGTCCTTCGTTTCTAGAGATGAGGAGACGGTACTTTGTGTAAGAGCTCTAGAGATAGAGCATCGCCTTACACTTGTCACGGTGCACACACGAGGGTCCGCCAAATACGGACATTCACGTATCAGTTTCAGATTTTTGTCATATCTATAAACAAGACAAATTTAATACTATTTAAACTGACTTCTTTAAATAAATGCATTTTTAAAGGAAATTTAATTGTTACTATAAATGGAACCATAACTTCCTAAAATAGAAAGTAACTCTAAATAGGAATCCAAATCAAGACAAAGCGTTGTTAAAATTTTACTTAAAATTTATATTTAATCAAATCATGTTACTAAATTTTAATTCTTGATGGTCTTGGACAGAAAGGTGTCAAATCAGTGTTTTAATATTTGATAACTGTACCTTAATTGCCTAATAAGAAAAGCGTAGTCTCTAATTAAGTGTCTGCTTAGCTTTTTTAAGTGGCATATCCTTAAGGGGGAAAATGAATATATGCGTTACTTTGAATGTGTTCATATGAATACATTGATCAAGTATGGCTTCATGTACATCAGAAGGTTTTGTCATGGAATCAAAACTACTGTGTTCATTTTTTTTTTAAACTTAAATTTTTATGTTGCAAGTTTATGTTCACATCAGTTTCCTTTTCTAAACGCAAGATTTGATCAGTGTAGTGTTTTTCATTTAAGTAAAACATTTTTGCATGGGCCTTAATAGCTCACAATTATGATAATATAACAATATGTTGGTTTCTCTATCCTTTAAATAATCTAAGGAATTAAAATGTGATCAACAAAAGCAGATTCATCTCAGGAGATGAGAGGATTTTATATGTATTGAGTGAAAGAGTTGTTTTTCTTCAAATAGTTCTCAAGCATGTTTCATTTCTTTGAGTTAATTTAGTGGGCATTTTTTATTCCACACTATTGGTGGAAGTATAAGACCAGGACACTTATATGGGTTAGCAAGTAACAGGTTTTGTTTTTATTTTTGTTGGTTTTTTTACCATTTATAATTTTTTTATTTATAACTTTTACATCATTCTGTGTTCCCTGTGAAATTCCCACCACCAGTTCACCCCTGAACTTGCACGTAATTCCTTGTGCTCATCTCACTTTTTGATCCCTTTTCCTCCCTCCCCCTCACAGATAGTAACAGTATTATTATGAAACCTTTGTAACAGTTTCTAACAGGAAGTTAAGGAGAGCAGTAGACACAGGAAATGCCTAGTGCCATAAAACAATTGGTGAAGTAGATAGGAAGCTACACTTTATCTTGAGGTAATGGTAGAGTCACGTGCAGTTTTAAGAAATAATACACAGAGAAACCCTGTTTGTCCCTTACCCATTTTCCCTGATGGTAATATTGCAAAGATATAGGGAAATATAACAACATATTGACACTGATGAAAAGTAGAACATTTCTGTCACCATTGCCTTTTTGTTCTGATGCCCACTTTTGTTCCTCCTACCTCCTTTTTTAACTCCTAGAAGCCTTACCTGTTTTCCCTTTCTTTAATCTTACCATTCAAGAGTATTATACAATAGGATCATTTATATAACCTTTTCAGGTTAGCTTGTTTTACTCAGCTTAATTCTCTGGAGATTCATCCATGTTGTTTCAGGTACCAATAATTTATTTGTATTGCTGAGTACTATTCCACAGTATGGATGTACCACGGCTTAATCATTCACCCAGTAAAAGACATCTGGGTTGTTTCCATTTGAGGGTTATTATTAAAGCAGCCTTTCAAAAATGCAACATATGAATTGTATGATTGCCTGTGTACAGGTTTTGTGTGAACATAGGTTTTAATTTCTCCCAGGTATTACCTGTTCACCTCTAGCTGTTATGGTGGCAGTGGGAACACAGTGTTTCTTTGCTGTTTGGCTGCAGTAGAGTAGTTTTGTCATAAGTTTTCTGTCTTGCTAATTAAGCCTGCTCCTTTCTTTACTAGAGAGAGCAGGCTTTTCTTGGGGCTTTTTTTCCCTCCCTGTCTCTGCCAGTTGGCATTTCTAGGTTGCTATATTTGGCTCCAAGTCTGGGATGTATTAGACCAAAAAAGAAAAAACCCAGAGAACACACCATTGTGTTTTCACTGGGCCGAACATCCCTAACTAGTCTGCCTACTCAGAACTTTTCAGTATTCTTATTATTATATATTCATATATGTATTATATATGTATTTTATATATAGATAGATATAATGTCCTGGGCTTTTTAGGTGTACTTGGCAGAAGTCACAGGAAAAAATACATTTATCCTATATTCCTGGGAGTAGAAATACCCAATACATTTTTTTTTTTAAAGATTTATTTATACTAGAGCTGGGGTACAGGCCAGAGTCGCAGGAGGTGAGAGGATTCACCAGACAGAGCGGGGAGCAGAACAGGCAGATCAACGGAAGCACACTGCCGAGGGCAGCAGCAGGGCGAGGCAGGAGAGGTCTGCTACGCCATGTGGGTCCCCTCCCTGGCAGGAGGCAGGGATCGAACTCGTGCTGCAGTGGCTGCGGTTTGCTTCATAGTGCGTTGCTTAACCCACTGCGCCACCAGGGAGACCCAATACCCAATACATTTTTAAATCAAATATAAATAGTTAAATCAAATATATAACCACAACTGGAGAAAATGTCCCACATTTCAAATATTGTGTGGTACTTTCATTAATAATGTGTTCACAAGAACTGCTGGAAAATGACATCTTTATTGAAACTTAAATTTGTTGTTCATAATATTAACGAAAATTTTTCCCTCTAGGAAATAATGCAAAAGGTGTCCCAAGGCTCCTGACCAGTGAACAAAGATTTGAGAAAGACAGCCAAGCTCATGTTTTCTCCTGATCAAGAAAATCATCCATCCAAAGCACCAGTAAAATATGGTGAACTCATTGTCTTAGGGTAAGTTTTCTATATAACACTGAATAATATATAGTAACTGGCATCTAGGTTAAAAGTACATTTTTTTTAGAATTTGTAACCTATTTCCAAAAAGGATTTAAAGCTAAGGAGTAATATTATCAAATCAAGAAAATTTTATAATTCTCATATACCATCTTTTACAAATGCTCAGATACTGCATAAACTTGGCCTCACCCTCACCCCCAGTAAGAACAAAGCTTCTTAAGGAGGAAGTGAAAAAGTATTTGTCTGAAGTCACATAGTCATTCCATTTGTCTTCCCTATTCCATCTTTTGGAAAAAATTGTCTTAGCTGGAGTCCCCTACCCCTTTAGATCATTTCATGTAGTTAATATTTGTTCTTTTGTGTCTCTGAAGTAGTTGTTTTATACTTGTGTTTCTGTACTTCTTGATAAAAGGAGTTGTATAGGTATAACAATGTGACTTTGAAACCCACGACCTTGCTACTTGTTTGCTTTAAAACTAATGTCATCCATACAGCCCCTACAGACACAATCTAAAGATTGAGGATAGATGATTCCATTATTTCCATTTATTCAATCTAAACTTGCCATAACTGTCAAAAGAGAGACATAATGTTAGTCTGTTAACATAATGTTAACTGCTGATCTCAGAAACTAGAAATCACAAAATTTACTTTCCTCCTGCTGTTTCTCTTCTGCCAAAAAGCAGGTCTAGAGCTACAACTTTTAGAATCAGGTTGATACAAGTGCTTGTTTAAGTGAGAATGTATCCATTGTTGAAAGTAAGATAAATTGGTAAGATAATACAGAGTTCAGAGCTTGACTGGGAATGAAGAATCCTAGATTCCGGAGTTTATTCCAACAGTGCTCACTTGTAAGACTTTGGACAGTCACTTAACTATTCTGGGCTAGGGTTATCTCTTCTATAAAATGGCAATTAGATGGGATTATCTAAGGCTCTTTGAGGCTTGTAGTTGTTTTTTTTTTGTTTGTTTTCTCAAAAGTAGAATTTAGGGCCTCCTTGGTGGTGCAAAGGCTTGAGTGCCGCATTATGGGACTTCCGCAGCTACAGCAGCAAGAATTCAATCCCCAGACAGGGAGGGGACCCATATGGTACAGCAGACCTCTCTCCTGCCTTGCCCACTGCTCCCCTCAGCAGTGTGTTTCTGTTCTGTTCTGCTCCCCATTCTGTCTCTAGTGAATTCTCTCACCCCAGTATCTCTGGTCTATACCCAGCTCTTGAATGCATACATAAATAAAAAATCTTAAAAAAAAAGTTCTATCTGTGCTTTAAAAAAAAAGTAGAATTTAAAAGATCATCAACTTCATAGAGTATATTTCAACTTTCAGTCACATCAATTTTAATACATTAATAAATAGCTTTTAACTACCAAAAAAGCTATTCTAAGTTAAATTCTTTTAGTAGGAAATTTGAATCATTATATATGGTTTAACTGTCTAGCAGTCTCTCAGTTAATCTTTAGCAATAGTTGTCTTGATGTATGCTCTTGGTGTTTCAGAACGCAAATAATACTTCTTCCCTACCCTTTAGAAGTAAAGCTAGACGTCATTGTCAGTTTTGCGACTTAGAATAAGAATTTTGACCTGTAGAAACACAATAGGGTAGAAAGCCTATCTCCAGAAGAGGAGCGCTTGCAACTCAGCAGACAGTGGTGACACTTAGTGAAGAAACACCAGTGAGGTCTGGCACGGCCAAATTTTAACGTATTGGGTAAAGAGTTGTACTTTGCATTTTTAGCAAGATTGGCGAGGGCATCCTCCTGTAGAATTCAGTTTGTTTAGTTTTTCTTATAGAGTCAGAATAATTTCTATATTGACATATTTTTGAGTAAATGCTCCCTTGTCAGCCACCATTATAGGCCATTTGCAATCTTACTCTCTTCTAACTTCAAAACTTCCCTACCTCTGGGGCCTCTCTGGTGGTGCAGTGGGTTGAACAACACACTGTGAAACAAACTGCAGCCACTGCAGCATGAGTTCGATCCCTGCTGCCAGCCAGGGAGGGGACCCCACATGGCGCTCTCCTGCTGTGCCCGCTGCTCCCCTCAGCAGTATACTTCTATTGATCTGCCTGTTCTGCTCCCCGCTCTCTGTGGTGAATCCTCTCACCTCCCGCGACTCTGGCCTGTACCCCAGCTCTTGTATGCATAAATAAATAAATCTTTAAAAAATAAAGAAAAAATTTTAAAAACTTACCTACTTCATTCCTTACTACCCTTCCATCGCCTCCCCGATCCCCAGATTGACCAACTGTTCATGGGAGAACATTAAACCAAAAGATTTTGTTGGGGAGGGGGACCGACAAATAAGGAGAAATTATTAAGCTATACTACCTATATCAAAAAGAAGCAATAAAGAATCAAATAAAAGCATGACAAACACCTGGATTCAAATTTTAGTTTCACTATTGTCACTTGTGTGGCCTTCAGAAAATAACTTAATCCTCTCAAAAACTTAATGCTTCTGAGGAATAATTTAATTCTTAACCTGTAAAAATGGGGAGTGAGGCCAGTTTTGCAGTGTTCCTTTATGAAGATGATTTAAGTGAAGTGATATATGGAAAAGAATCCAATACATAGAAAACATCCTAATACATAGAAAGCATCACATGTTTTATTTTGAACTTTTTCCATATTCAATCCTTGCTTACCTTCAGGACATGTGTAAGTTGTGATAGAGACATGCTCATAAGGTCAGAAATACCATTTCTACTTGACAGCGTCTTAGTTGGATAGGTTTTGTCAAAAATGTGAATGTTCATGTGTAGTAGCTGAGACTTAACAACCAAGTCTAAAAATTCCTTATTTTAAAAGTTCAGCTATGTAAAGCATTTGATTCATAATTAAAGGAGATTCTATTTTTAAAAATTCATACTCTACTTTTAAAGGTTATATTAGCACTCAGAAATATCCACCTTAAAAAAAAAATTAGAATGAGTAATAGAGCTTTAGTTACCACTAATCAGCTTTTGATTATCTTCAATAAAAGAGAGAAGGAAAATACAGATAAATCAGAACTACAGATAATCCTAAATGTACTTCTTTATGACTTGAAATGTAGGCAGAAAGAATCTCATTTTGTATTATACTTAGACAGCTGCTTAGCTGTACTTAGGGATCAGTAGTTGCTAAGAGAAATTTGGGATAATTATGTTGTACTTATAGATAATTAATTAGGGCCTGATCCTATAAAGCAGAGCAAAATAATTGTTCTAGAATTCTATGGTTTGCACAAAAGATCAGCTAACTTTTTTTCCCCCCCATCAGGTATAATGGGTCTCTCCCAAACGGCGATAGAGGAAGGAGGAAAAGTAGATTTGCTTTGTTTAAGAGACCTAAGGCAAATGGGGTGAAGCCCAGCACTGTGCATATTGCTTGTACTCCTCAGGCTGCAAAGGTAAATAAAAGGCAAACCAAATTAAGTAACTTGAAGAACTTGGAAGACCTGTACATATCATTTATATTCTCTAACATTCCCTTCATATTTGTGTACAAGAAATTTTCTTATGTTCGCGTGGAAAATGACATTGGAGACATGATTTTTCCAAGGCTGCCATATGGAAGGGGAATCAAAGGTTTTTTTTATGACAAACTAGAATTAGTATGTAAAAATTAGATAGAAACATCCCCTTATTAAAAATAGGTAGGTGTGGGACTAGGGTTGTATTTAGTATTATCTAGATAAATTATCTAGTATTTATCTAGAATCCTGTAGCTGTCTGCCTTGAGAAGTAGGGAGTCCCCTCTGTTACTAAAGGAACCTCACCTAGACCAGACCAGGAATGTAGTATATTATATGTATATTCAGGTATTAAAATTGTGTTTGGATGAGGTCATCTTTTTTAAGGTTCTGTGGATACTCTTTTTATTTTTTGCTTCATGATCCTCATGGATTTAATTAAGTATAATGCCTTGAACAAAGTAGACCTCAGTAATTGTTATATTGAATCAAAACTATTAAAACAAATCCCCAACTGTATCTACAAGAAAACTGCTCAATCTACTGATCTACCTACTGCCCCCTATTCTTTTCCTACCCAAATCGCTAGAGGCTGGGCTACCATTTCAGGACACATGGGCTTTACCTAGAGTGACAATTAGGAGCAATTTCAGATCCTTTTATTTCCTGTGAATGCCTCTGCTTCCAGTTTAATAATACAGACTGAATTTAATACTTGATGGGTAAATACAAATTAGGGTTTTCTGACTTCTGCAAGTATCTTTAGCTAAGCATCCCTAGCTCTTTATATCCCTAGATGTTTGATTAATATTATACCATCTGGGGTGTATCATTGTAGGTTAAAAAAATGAGAGACAGAAAAATCAGCATATGATGCCCTGTCTTAGATCACCACTCCAGACCCTGAAATAATTGGATTTTTAGCTTTGGGTTTGTGTGTGTGTGTGTGTGTTTTTATTTTTTAACCAATGTAACGTCTTAACAAAAGAGTCAGCAAACCTTGCTGAAATACTACTACTTGAGAGCCAGTGAATATCAAAAAGGAACAATTTCTTTTAGGTATTTCTATCGCTCTTTCGCAGAGAAGGGGATGTATTTAGCAGGTGAGGAAGGTGAGCAGTCATCTGCTCTGAACACCTTCTTTCCCGTGCTTCCCCACAGCAGTGTTCTTGGCATTTTTGGTGTGCCAGTTCTTTGTGCAAGACTGTCCCACCTATTGCACGGTATTTAATGCTCTTGGTCCCCACCTACTAAATGCCATTTAAGCCCTCAAATCATTTTGATGTCCAAAAAAATGCATCCACTTATTTCCAGAAGCTCCTTATGCAGTTAATACTATTTCCTGGTCAAGAACCACAAAGGGAACATAATTTCAACCCCTACCTCTTTTGTGTACTTTTCCTTTATGATTTTATTGTCATACTCCTAATGTTTTGTTAGCTCCTTTTAATCTTTACTAGACAATAAAGAACACTAATTGTTCAGCCTGGTAGCCATCTAAGTAACTGTCTTCCAGTCCACTGAGAACTTAATTTGACATAGCTCTTTATTTTTACTCTAATAGCTTTAATAGTTTTTTAAAAAAAAGAAAAACCCACAGGGATTAACACAAATATTTGTGTTTTGAAATCTCTTTAACCATTAAGAATTAACTTTCAGAATGCTGAGCAGTTATCAATTGAGAAGTCAGTCCTTAATCTTTATAATGTTTATGACTAGACATAAATGTGCAGTGAAAAATGTTTAACAACATGCATGCCTGAGTTGAATACCTCTGGCCAAAGGAAATAGGGAGAGGGACATATATACAGCCTCCAGATATATTTATCTGTAGAGTTAAACTGTTTCTTAAAAATTCAGAAACAAAAGGGTATTAATCTTAAAGCAAGTGCTTTATTTATTACAGATTAACTACAGGGTTCTAATTAAGAAGCACTTTTTTCAGCTTCTTTACTGTGTAGTCACTAATCTTGTGTCTTTATATCTATTTTCCTTTTTATGCAGCTATTTTTCCACTTCCTTTGTGCAGGTTTTAACCCCCTTCTGATATTATCTCATATTAGATACATAGACAGTACCTGAAAACAAAACTAAAAAGTTCTTTTTAGCAATGTTTTAAGATTGGGATGTCAGAAGTATAGTCATAAACATTGTATCCGTTTCCTTTGGTAATGTTTAATCATTCTATGAATTTTTCTGTACTTTGTGCAGCATATGGCAAATACTTATCATCTAAAGACAAGGAAAACCAGTTAACTGCTTATTGACTAATTTTACAATTCTGAATTACTTTAAGATTCTTCTTATCTTGCAAGATTTTATATTTTCTTCTTATCAGAGCAGTACTAAGTACTGTTTTCAGTTTCTGCATGGGATTTGGTTTTGATTGGGAGACCCAGACTTTCCAGTGTTTTAATACAATGAAATTATGTTTTTTACTGTATAACTACTTCAAAGTATTCATTTATGCTCCATTCAACCTGAGAAGCTACCGTCACAGAGGAGGTTATACAAGTTATTAATCTCTACCCTAAATTTCAAATAGACGGTATGGCATATGTGTAATAAATAGACTAGTTTTCTTTTTTAAATTAATTTATCTGATTGACTTGACTGCTAATATTTGCTATTAAACTTTCTTTTTTAGGCAATAAGCAACAAGGACCAGCATAGCATATCATATACCTTATCTCGGGCCCAGACTGTGGTAGTCGAGTATACTCATGACAGCAACACTGATATGTTTCAGGTATTACAACATCCTAACTTTTTTTCTTAAAAAATAGTAAAAGCTTATTCTCAGTAACTCGGTGCTTTGGCCACATTAAGGATCATAATATTTTTATTACAGTATTAGATTTAGTATATATTATGTTTGTATACAGATTTCTAAACCCCACATATAAAAGTCAGCTAGTATTGTTAAGAAGTGGGCTCTAAAATCAGATTTCCTGGTAAACATTTCTTAGTCACTCAGTTTCATATAATAGGACATCCTTCTAATGATTATTGGCAGGCTTAGATGTGTTAGTGCCTGTAAAGTGCTCAGAGCTGTGCCAGGTACCTGATAAACACACTGCTGTTAATAATAGTAACTAAAACTCTCTTAGCTGGTATCTAAGACAACATTTGGAGACATTCATAACTTTTTAAAAATCTTTTCTTTCTTCTTTTTTCCACTTTCCTCTATAGGTAACTAAATGTAGAGGCAGTTTCTAACTGTTCATATCATACATGTGAAATCTAACAAATAGAATACATACTTGGTCAAAGCTACTGGAGCAATATAAGTTCTTTCTCTCATTCTTTGTTCCAATTTATTGCTGTTTTTATAAACTATTTTACATAGTTTATAGATGCCCTGTAGATGCAAAATTCATGATATTTTCTCCCTTAACATTGATTTCTTAAAGCCTTGGGCTTTTTTGAAACAAGGTTAAATAGGGCATAAAGTACTTGATAATTTTGTTCTTGTCTTAATGATTTTTCAATTCGTATTTATTCTTCAAGATTAAATGAAGGTAAAAAGGTCTGGAGATGTCTTTAATTATAATCAATAGCAAAATGTTTCTTTGAAGTCACTCTCTTCCCCCACCCTTTTTAATGGAATGCTGAATTTTTTGGGATAGTGGAAATATTTTTCATTTCAAAGGTCTGAGACCATTTCCTTTTTTTTTTTTTTTTAAAGATTTATTTATGCATACAAGCACTGGGGTACAGGCCAGAGATATGGGGGGGTGAGAGGATTCACCACAGAAAGCGGGGAGCAGAACAGGCAGAT